>BQNB010028197.1:0-56894 GCA_026074375.1 Tanacetum coccineum | reverse complement strand
GGGAAAAAATATGGGACAGAAAATATAACCTTAAGTTGTCTGCTTGGTAAATCACGATAAAGCTCATTCCATTTATCGACTGGCCATCCCATGTGTTGCAAGATTGCTTCAACCAAAACCAACCCACTGACTGATTATAGCACAGTGACCGAGAAACACATTTGAATCTCTATCCCATGAAACCAAACCACTTCACTTAGATTTTAGGTTTTAATGTTTTAAGATAATTTTTTTTTTCATTTTTCTTTTAGTTCTGTTTTTCAAGAATGATAAGAGATTCCAAGTTTTCACGGGGTAAAAATCAAAGCTTTGGAGGTAGTACTAGGCCTCAGGTTGTTGGAGGAACGCGTGGTAGTAACTTTGCCATATCGTATAATACTTATACGAATGTTAATACTGTTGATGTTCCTCATTTTGACCTTAAGGAAGATCCATCTTTCTGGATGGATCATAGTGTTAAAGTAAGAAACTTTTTGAGAATTTATTGCACGTTTGTTTGATATAATTACTAATTTGTAGGTTTTAGCTTATGGGAATGATTTTATTCAACTTTTTTTGATTTTGATTCTTGTAAGACCGCTTAATGCTACGGAGGTTCGTTCACAAGGCTACAATAGGTGTTTGAAACACGAAAGTGCAGAGTCCTTAACATGGGTTTAAATAAAGTTATTCGCAAAGTATTTAATGGATTTCTAACATCACATGTATTAAATGCATGCATGCATCATTAATCCAGTCTTCTATTAAATGCATGCATCATTCCGCCGATTAGCCACTCTACTACTCCTATATACCAACAAAAGAAAAAAAAGTAGCTTCTTTAATGTAAATATTTACTGATCTTTAATTCTATCAATAAAGTAAAACAAAACCGTAACTAAAATATTTGAATTTGAGTCATGTTCACTTAATCCAAAGGACCGACGTTTAGCAAGTAGCTAGTTAATCCAGTCTCACAAAAATAGTCACACAAAAATTGCCTACCGATTTTATTTACAAAACTTCTCTTATATGCTAAGCAAGTATACAACTATATACTTAACATATAGAAGGCATGCTTTAACTAAGCGTAGAACACTTAACTAACTTCTTGGCAGGTATTTAAAGAGCATTCTTCGCGAGATTTTCAATCCAAAATGATATATTTTTGTACATTCTTTTCCCTCCGAATCAACTCATGTAAGTTTGTAATTTTAACTCACTTAGACCGATTGAGTTACTCGAATCAATTTGGACCAAAATTCTTTTTTTACTTGATATTACCAACGACACCTAATTAACTTCATCTGGCATGTAATTTAAGAAATACAAAATGATGTGCACTATTGCCAGTTTTTTCCTTGACGACAAACTAAACAAAAAAGAACGATAATGCATAGTAAGCCAGTATCAAATCACTCAAATTGCGTCATCCCTTAATAAGTAGCATATTAATTTCAACTTTGGAGTTAATTAAAAGAGTAACTTCAAAATACAAACGATCTATAGTGAACAAATAACTAGACTGTAGATTAAAATATGAGTCAACATGTAATGTGTTGGGATATGTGCATATATCAAATAAAATATGTCCAGAAAATTACGTGAGCCTATAGGGGCACACGCGTATACACAGAGGATACGTTTATTAATGTAATTAATATATTTATAGTATATTAATTATTTTTAATCCTAAGCATTGTCCTACTGCTGAAGAGGTAATAACAGATTTACTTACTTTTTGTTGGTTTGAAAGTATTTACTCTATTTGTACTTTCTATTAGGCCCTTTCTTAATCATATTCTAAGAATTTGGTTAATGTTGAGAGGAGCCTTCTACGCAGCCCATTTAGATATCTTATGATGGTGGCGCTGCTGCAATATACCCTGAAGGTATGCTTCTGTTATCCTCTTTGTAATTTTACCAAACTCATAGAAACTTAATCGTTGTCGATTGCTAATTGTTTTTGCAACACCAGCTTGGGAGCCATTTATATATATATCT
Organism: Tanacetum coccineum; assembly: GCA_026074375.1. Lineage (NCBI taxonomy): Eukaryota > Viridiplantae > Streptophyta > Magnoliopsida > Asterales > Asteraceae > Tanacetum > Tanacetum coccineum. Next base: position 54,911 of record BQNB010028197.1, on the reverse strand, counting down.
TATACCCGAAAATGAAAGAGACTGTTTGTAAAGGCCTACCACAAGAGATTAAATTATGATGACTTGAACACATAGGTAAAATAATTTTCCTAATTTTTAGTATATATTTTTGTGAAGCACAATATGTATCAAGTTCTAAGCTTAATCTTAAATACGTTTTTTTTTTAGTACGCGGCTGCTAGGGCATGGACCAAATGGGATACGATGACCGCGCATTTGGTAACAAATGAAGAGACTATTAAGAGAGAGGATAATGACGTTTTCCCTCTGGCAATTTACGTTTATGATGGTTAAATCCACGTTAATAACTTAAACAAAGCATGAGTGTTGGAACTAGTGGGCCGGGTCTAGATGAGTTTGGTCCGGGTTTGACTTCTAGCCCTTCCATTGTGATGAAAGTGGCTTTGCTCCTAATATCCAGGTAATTATAGTTTTAAGTCATCAAATATCATTTTCTTTTCATTTGCTTTAATGGTTTGATTGTCTCTAAACATTATAAAGTCCTTTTACGCTTTAGGAAAACAAATTGATGATTTCCATATTAATGTTTAAATATGATTATATAACCATATTAATGGAATCAGATTGTCTAAAGCAATATATAAATAATATGAAATTCGAATAATATGGACTTTTAAATAAGTTGAAAGGATTTAGCTTTTGTATTGCAAATTTAGAGCAAATCATGAAGTTAAAGAATGTGATTATGTCATATTGTGACATGCCAAAAAAAATATAGCATGTAATAATTGGACAATGTGCAAAACTCTAATAGTATAAGTAGACCTCAATATTTTTATAATGTGTATGTGTGATCACAATAGTTAGTATTTGGTTTGGTTGTTCAAATTTTGTTCATTTGTTTTGAAATATATGGCTGTTAGGCTGTATATGGGTGTTCTATTAGTTTTTAGACTCAAGAGGATTGTGTAGCAATTGGATTATTAATGTTCATTTTTTGTTTAAGTGATTGTAGTAGCTAATGTGAAAAAAGCCTTGGATAAAAGTCTCGCCAAACATGTAATATTTTAGATATAGGTCTGTTTGGTAAATTTCGAGAGATATGTCTGTTTGGTTCTGCACAAATTCAATTACTAAAACTGGTATGATCATTTAACCGAGACTATAGTTCAATTTTACTTCAAGGCATAATGGAATTTATCTATAGACAATGTTGGAAAAAACTTGATCTTGGATCGGAATAAACAAAGGTTTGAATCAAAATATACTAGAAATAAACTTGCTATTAAATCATGCTATAGCTTTACAGAATCTATCATCATACTTGTTCTTACAAATCGTCTTCCTATTTATATTACATGACAAGGTACAAGTAAAAGTCATGTCGGTTCAGAAATGAACCATCATGTCCTTTGAGAAATAACTGTCAATTGACAGTTATTTAACTGCCTTTGTAACCGTCATTTTGGTCCTGCGGTTTGTCTAGCGGATTGTCCAGCGGGTTGTGATTACCCGGTTTGGGTTTCGGCCCAACAATGGCACCCATCACAACCCTTTCTTTGCGCCCCCACCGCCTTCCAAGAAGGACTTTAAAGCAGTGTAGGTTCCTTGTCAGTGTCATAGATGAGGTGAGATTCTTCTTGCTTGTATTTATTGTGTTTCCATTTCGTGCATTCTTTCGCGAAATGTCCATGCTTACCACATTCATAACACCTGAGCTTGCTTTTGTCTTTAGTTTCTTGACTCGTACTTGCTCTACATGCATTTGGATTATTCTTCCATTTCATGCTTTCCTCAGTTTCTTTGTTGAAATCTTTACCTCGCCATTTACCATAAATTTTGTTGTTTGAACTTGTCATGAGAAGCTTGTCTTGATCATTTGACTCTAGCGTGTCTTGACTCTTGATTCGTTCTTCATAGGCTGTTAATCTTCCAACGGCTTCTTCAAACGACATTTCGCCTAGGTCTTGATATTGTTCTTGTTTCTTGCTTACTTACGTGCGTACTTTCTTACTTGCTTGTGATTGTGTACCTTGCTTATATAGTAACTATGAAGTTTCTCTTGCTTGCTTGCTTAGAATCAAAATTGATTCTGATTTCTTGCTGTTTTGGGCTACTTGCTACCCAAATTAACTTGATTTTGGGCTACTTGCTACCCAGTACAAACGTTGACCAACTTGCTAATCAACCTTTGCGCTCCTAACCAAGTTACTAATTAGGGCTTAACTTGCTTGATTTTTATAATCAGAACCGAATTGGTTTATGATATTCTTGCTTTTGTGTTTGATCGAAAGATCAAAAATCTTGCTTGTTACTGGCCAACTTGCTAACCAGGTTTTCTTGTTAATCTTGCTTAATTTTGACTAATTTTCTAATCAATATTGTATTTACCAGACCTACTTGCTAATCTGGATATTTCTTGCTTTGATCAAAATAATTGATCCTTTCTATTTGAATCTTAAGGCTCGGATCTTGCTATGAACCTAAGGATTCGATTTTTGACTTGCTAAGAACCTAAGGGTTCGGTTTAACTTGCTGTGAACCAAAAGGGTTTGGTTTTGACTTGCTATGAACCACAAAAAAGGGTTCGGTTTGACTTGCTATGAACCACAAAGGATTCGATTTGACTTGCTATGAATCACAAAGATTCGGTTTATCTTGCTAATTTGTATTTTTTAAAAGTAAAAAAATATTTTTCCTTTTAGATAAAAAAAACAAAACTCGTTTTTTTTATATCTTGCTTACTTTAATATATTTTTCAAAAAAAGTTGAAAGATATATTAACTTATATTTAAAAGAGGTATTTTCTAAAACAAAACTAATAGGGTATAATTGTAAAGAAAATAAAATAAAAGGGGTGAAGGGTTTTTTTTGAACCTGATGGGTATTTGACAAAACCGTTGTGCCCTACTCCTTTTTTACTTATCTCTTGCGCCTCTTTTTCCTTATAAGTTACAACCGTGCCTTTTTTTCTTTCTTGGAGATGTCAGCTTTCTCTCTTTCTTGATTACAAACTGCTCCTCTTGCCTTGGTGGTTTGTCCACCGATTAAAGATGGTTGCTTTAACCTTCTTCTTGTGTTCGTAACCACAAACTCCCTGATTTGTTTGTGCGAAAACTAGGGTTTCGCAAATTGGGGATCTTGCCAACCGCCTAAGATTTGGGGCTTTCTTGCTAATTCGAATTGATTCTATGAATCGATTTGGTGTGCGGTTCTTTATCTCCTTCAGAATCAGGTTTGTTCGTTCCTTCTTGATTCTGATTGGTGCCCGTTTGATGATGACTTCCCTTTCTGGGTTTGTGTTTTTTTCGGTTTAATGTTGTTCTTGACAACAAGGTTTGCAAGGGATGAATCCCTTTGTTGCCGGTGATTCAATCGCCTGGTAGCGATCGTTGGATTCGCCTTGTGTAAACACAAAAATGACTTTTCGATTTGTGTTTGGTTTTGATCTTTGCAAACTGTTTTGGTCCGAAAAGGTGTGCGTTTCTGATGATTAAAAAAAACGCAGAATCTTTAAAACTTGGTATATGATGATATCGGTTTATTCCATAGGGGTATAGTTGACTTTCGGGCCTCGTATATTGCGGCTTACAAAATATACTGGTATTTGCTTGCCTCCTCTGTCCGTCATCAAGACCGCGCTGATAGCTTCTTTTGCTGCAGCCAAGTATATGATTAATTCCTCATTTTCCCTTGGTGCGGTTAGTGCTGGAAGCTCCGCAATAAGTTTTTTCATCTGCTTAAAGGCCTCTTCGGCTTCCGGTGTCCATTGAAAATCGCTCTTTTTTGTGCATTTTTTCAAGGTTTTGAAAAAAAGGTAACGATTTTTCTGCTGATTTTGAAACGAATCTGTTTAAGCTTGCTAATTTTCCATTTAGCTTATGTACGTCCTTGCTCTCAACCCGTTGGTGCTTACTTTGTAGCCTAAGAACATTCCTTCCTGCATTCCGAAAGTGCACTTCTTGGGGTTCAGTTTCATGTTTATCTGTCGAAGGGTTTTAAACGTTTCTGTTACGTCTCGGATGATTTCTTCTTCCGTATGACTCTTTATAACCAGGTCATCGACATATACCTCCAAGTTGCGTCCAATTTGCCTTTGGAATACCTTATCCACTAATCGCTGATATGTGGATCCGGCATTTTTTAGACCGAACGGCATTTTGGAATAGCAAAATATTCCTTGGCTTGTTATGAACGCCGTTTTTTCTTCATCCTCTTTTGCCATCTTAATTTAATTGGTGGTCCCTTTGTAAAGCATCCAAGAAGCCTTTGAAAGGATACCCACAGAGGGATTCCACCTTCCAGTCTATTTCCGGTAATAGATAACAATCCTTGGGGCATGCGTTATTAAGATCTTTGAAGTCTACACACATTCGCCAGGTTCCATCATGCTTTTTGACCATTACCGGACTAGAGAGCTAACTGTGATAATGGACCTCTTTCATTATTCCAACGTCCACTAATTTTTCAACCTCTTCTTGGATTACCTTATTTCTCTCCGGTGCCTATCCTCTTTTCTTTTGCCTGACTGGTGACTCCTGGATATTCAAGCAGTGTTCCGCGATACTTCGTGGGACGCCTGTCATATCAGCTGGCTTCCAGGCGAAAATATCCAAGTTTTGTTTGAGCAAGGAACATAGTTCTTTGCGTCCCTTTTCTGTTAATGTTGATCCTATGGCAATTGTTTGTTCAGGGTACTCCGGGTGAATTGCTATTTTATTTTCTCTTCCAGTGCTTGGTTTACTGCGGGAGACTGGGTGCTAGGTCCGGAGATCATAGCACATTCCATAGGAATGACTCTACTGCTCTGCAGCGTTACCATGCCCCCTTCAACGGGAAATTTTAACATCCCGTGCGCTGTTGATGGTACGACGCGGATTTTCCGTATGCCCGGCCTGCCTATTATTGCATTGTGTTGGGATGGTGACCTGATAACCATGAAATTCATATAACGGAAGATGGGAGTGTACTTCATCACCTATTTTGACTAGCAAGGCTATCTGGCCCAGTGGCCAAATGGTCTCTCCACTGAATCCGATAAGGTGAGTGGTGGCCGGAACCATTTGATCCCTTATCTCTTTGCGGAGTTTTTTGAAGCAATGTTCATACAAGACTTCTGAGGATGCTCCGCCATCAACATATACCCTATGCACAAAATGCCCACCCATTTCGGCTTCGATGATCATTGGACACTCCGTCCCGTCTTCTTCCCCCAGAGGTGAAAAGATAATTGCTGTCTCCCGGTATAGAAGCTTTTGGGTAATCCTGGGCTTGGCCACCTTTCCCATGATTGGATCACAGTATAGTCAGAGGTTATTATCCCTTGTCCCGGACGCTTCCCCCTTTTTCGTGCTTTTCGGCTTGTCGCATGTTCTGCTTTTTAATTTCCGTTATTGAATTGGCGATCAATTTTCTGGCCATTGTGATCATTTCATATATTTGCTTTCCTCAGCTGGTATGCATTCGTACCAGTCGCTGTGTCCCTTATCTCATGAAATCTCGCATATTTCTTTGGATCCATTTTTCCACAGGGTTACCATTGGGGGTGGTGCTTTGAACTTTCCTTTTTTCAGAGCGAAAATTTCTTTTGGCGTTTTGGTGAGGAGTGAAAATCTATCTGGCTTACGGTCCGGTCTTTGTTTGTTTTTGAAGCCTTTCTTGAAATTTGGTTTGTTTCCCACCTTCGACTGTTTCCATGATGAATATGCTTTTCTCTGGCCATGACTGAATGCGGCAACTTCCCCTTGTAGGAAAGACGTAGTCATTCTATATATTTCGTCCATAGACCTTGGAATTCTTTCATATAGACACTTGATTAACCCAGTGTGAGTTATTCCGTGCATAAACCCGAAGATTCTCATGCATTCCGGAGCTCCTTCTACGTCCAGAACTTTTGCCTTGTATCTTTCCATGAAGTCTTCCGTAGATTCTCCGTCTCTTTGTTTGATGTGATGTATCTCCACCGGATCCTTGATATGCTTTGTTTGCTGAAGATAGTTCTCCCTGAATGCTGTTCTTAGATCTTCATAGCTATCAATCGACTCTTTTGGTAGCTTGTCAAACCAAACTCTAGCATTCCCAGTGAAGGGTTGAGTTGAACATGTGGCACCATGTCGGCATGCCCCAAACCTTCTGTCTTTGCGGCCGATTGAAATACTTTAAGTGATCCGTTCGCTATCTCCACTTCCATCGTATGTCTTGACGTGGCTAGGCATCCTAGTCCTCGGGAGACTGAAATGCCGGATCCGAGGTGTGAAAGGGTTTCTTTCCTCATATGTCCAAGGCTGGGAGAGATCGTCTTCATAGGTGTTCGATCTATGTCTTCTTGATTTAGATTTCCAGTGACTCCCTTCACTATCTTCGCTCTCTGAATATCGGCTAGTCGTACGGGATGGTATTCCCCTTTGCTGACGTTTCCTTGGTTATCTTCAGTTCTTTTTGCATGGGGACTCTCCGTTTGACTGACTATCGAAATGTCGATGTACTGGCTCCTTATCTTCCCAACCTATAAACACACCTCCTTTCTGCCGTGGCCGAGTCACGGCGAAGGGGATCAGTTCTTCATAAGCCTTTTGAAAACACTGCGTGTGGAGATGGGCCCTTCGGGAATACCTATCTCCAGCCTTCTTCTGGGTTCTTTTCGGGCGGTGGTGTCTTGGATCAGATAGTGCCTTCTTCACAGGCTACTTACTTAATCTCCGGATTCTTCGCCCTAGATCAGCCGGCTTTCACTGCGTTGAGTTTATTCTTTCTAGCTCCTTTTTCTTTTTGCATCTTTTTAGCGATGAGCGGCAAGAGTTGGTGATAGTTTTTGTCGCACATTTCTCTAAGAACCTCATCAGACATAGGTTCCTCAAGACCTTGGGGACCCTTCCTTCCCCCCGTGTTCCTCACGGCGGACGTGGGATTGTTTGTGATTTGTTCGTGAGTGCTCATGGTAAGTTTTTAGAGAATCGTGGTTGCGTAAGCGGTCCCACGGATGGCGCCACTTGTTAGTACAAAATTCGTGTCGGGTTTGGCAAGGTGTTGAAGTCCTTTGTCGGGCCGGGACTCCAAACGACTTGAGTATTTGATCTTTGTACTAGAGCAAGAGAAATATGATTTTCTGCACAATTGAAAGTAATGAACGTTAGCCTTTAACCAGTGAGGACGGACCACCATCATTAGACTCCCGGCTTGAGAGTAATATTTATGTTGTCATATATATGTCAGAGAGAATAAGAAGTAATTGTGTAACCTTTGGGTGTATTGTTGATCCCTATTTATAGTTTCTAGTACTAGGGTTTTCTAGATTTCGGTTTACCTTTAGTAGTGGCCGGAGTGGGTCCCTTGTCGGGCAAGGATCCGCGACAATCGTGCTGAACGGACGTGGATGTTTTCCGCGGGCGGATCGTTCTATAGGTGTATCCGCGGACGGATTGTTTATAACTGGATCCGCGGACGGATTGCTAGGTTCGAGGCCGAGGCCTACGCGAGATTGGGTTTTACTATGGCCCGTTATTGATAGGTTAGGCCCAAAAGCCTGAGTAATGACGTGGCCCAAGCCCAGAGGCTTGGTACACCTAGTATACGTCATCAATTGGTTTGTGTCCAAAGTATCTCCTGCAACAGACCAATCAAACACTGACAAAAAACACATGTGAACTGTACAGAAAAATGTTTTACAAGCGCTATGATCTCAAGTAGGATAATTAACCTTTACAAATGGAAGCTAGACCAGGCAATACATTATAACGGTAATCAGTATGAATGTAGCAAATTATATATTATATATATATATATACTATGTTTCGGTTAAAACTGCGTCGTTTGACATGCTTGCTACAGTAACCGGCCCATCGGGCTCCCACTTTGGGCCGGCCCATTTGACTTTTTTTTTCTTTTCTTTAACTAGGGCAACATAAAAGAATAATCTACGGTACAAAATAGAAAACAAATTACGAAGTACTTTAATATAGATCAAAAAATATCCGCGACATGGACCAAACACATAAGGCCATATAAAAAAACTATTAAACATAAGACCGAAAAAACAAATCCGCACAAATTAATATAAAAAAAATTGCTCGGCACAAAATAGGAAAACATATTACAAAAGTACTGATTTATTCAGATCAAAAAATACCCACGACATGACGCCTAACACATAAGCCCATATAAAAAACAAACTATTAATATGAGACCGGAAAAATAAACCCGCACAAAATAAAAAATAATAAATAATTTAACGTCTCGCATCAACGCGCGAGCAATACATGCTTAACACATGATTTTCCCAATCTCAGAAAATTGATATTAAAAAAAAATAACCCAAATTAGCAAAAAAAAAAAAAAAAAAAAAAAAAAACTTTTAAACATGAGGCCCAACAAATAAGCTCATATAAGAAAAAAAAAACAAAGTATTAAACATGAGTTACCGAAAAAATACATGAGCACAGCGATTCAAAGCAGGAATCTACACACATAAACGATAACCAAAGAACAGTAATCTGCAAGCATTGCAGTTCTACTGTCGACCTACTGGAACACATCTTGAACAAACTTCATCTACTACCCATATGATGAAGATAGTCGCACTAGCGGCGAGTAATGAGCCACGAGTGTGAGCACTCGACACTAGGCGTGAGCAGACTGCTTGATCACATCCATGAACGCGGACGATCTATTTGAGATGCGGCGAGACTGTAAGGAACAACATCTAGCAATGTCATCCTCAGCTTACATCCCGCGATATATGTATCCCAATAATAGCCCTCACGACTCTAGTGACTGTCAAAATGGCAGCACATTTTTCCACATCTAAATAAACTGTCTTTACTTGAGCTGTCCCGATGTGTCGACGTTCTGCTACAATGTTTACATTAGAACACATTAGACTAGGTATCACTGCAAGCGATATGTAATGCGCACTGAGGATTATAACAACCACACAGTAACTAGATCACTGCAAGGTTAAAGTAAATGTCTGAAACTATCTGCGGCGAGCATCGAGAGACTCATAGAGATTGGTCTAGAGAGTAGCTAAAACTAGACGCTTGAGAGACATCCAGTATTGCGGTAACGAAGCTACTACGTTGGGAGCCAGTGCTAGCTACAGATGCGACACACGCGAATTAAGTAACTCACTAGTAAGTGACACGAGATCATCCCTGGGGCAGCGAACAGTAGAGGGTACGGTGGCTTCGGAAACACACACATATATACATCGCCCCAAAACTCACACACCTGATACATAAACCTCACTAATCCATCACCTCGCCTACTGCCTTATATCGCCTACAACCACCAAACTCACCCTCATCTCTAGCCCATCTCACACGCACCTATTAATCATACACATCAACCACTCACACACACCAACATCGAACAGCGCCAACCTCAAACGTACACACAACACCACACACCCCGCCCCTCCGCACCGAGAGAGAACCCCATACCAACGTTAAGCAGAATAGCCCGAAATTACCTCACAATAGGTGCTAAGAAGGGGGAGTGTTAATTTCAAATGAGATCGGATAAGAGTGTGAAGATCCACTCATGTTCAATATTAAGAACCAAATTACTTCCGGAAGGTAAATAACTGTAAAGTCTGAAACGTCTTTAGTATGAGTGAGCAAGATCGGGATATAATAAAATAAATGATATGGAGAGACTGGCACATTCAATTTTCTCCCTCATCCCAAATTAAGATGATATCATCTGCTCTACGCATCGTAGACTACCACACAAACGACTCAAGCTTCTTCTAACACTATACTACGACAGTCATCTACCCATACCGTCGATAATCGGAGGACCACATATAGGTCATGGGGTCTAGGGGAAGAGAAAACACTATCCTTTTGAATCTATTAGGAGATACGGGAAAGAGGAGATTTGTGATAATTATGAAAAAAATTTTATCTTGTTGAGAATGCTACACAACACGTACCCATTTAACTCGTTTTTAATAATGATTACCTCAAAAAGCTTTATAAGGGATAATGGGAGTCTATAAACCCCCCACCCTAAACCTCATTGAAACGTTGATCCAAAAAACCCCTAAAACTTAAATTATTTTCGGTTCACTTTTTCTTCTCCTTGATGTATTGGACGGATATTAAAAATATCCCCAACGCACCAAATATCCACGTCGGACCATACATCCCAAAAACTGCATCAATTGTTTATTAGCTTTTCTTATCCCATTCGTCAGATTGTATAAACCATTCAAGTGGTTCTGGTTTTATTCGATCTACATGGCAGTAACTATGTGCATGTTAATTTAATATTAACATATGCATGTATATATTTAAACTTGCATGCAATAAATGTAAATTACATCCGCTGTCCTTTGCTATCCTTCAATTCTACCCGAGTTCAAAAACACGAGCATCATTCTTCTACGGGTTATTTTGGAATTTCGGTTTCTCACAGGTAGGATAGAACACAAGTTTGTTTGGTTTTCGATCGGGTCAAGCTCAAGTGGTGCGTTTGGTACGATTATACAACACTGATGTTACTGAGGTTTTCGTGAAGTTGACTAGCAATCTACTCGTACTACCTGGTCTTTGACGTTTTTGTGTGAAGCAACTGTAGAAGAGGCGATTAATTTAACCGCTACTGTTCAAGAGCACGGCCGTAAGTTATATTGAATTTTTAATCACTAAGACAAAGGTTTAGTAATTACTTGTTTAATTATCTCACTATCACAACTTGTCAATTAAAATTAGAAAAATCGATGAGGAAAAAAATAAATTCATATATTTTTTTGATAAAAAGTCATGACCCGGCCGGGTTTATCAAACCGGGTCAACCCGGTTTAATGTAAAACCGGCGGTTCAATCCGGTTCTCAAACAAGAAAAACCCCGGTCACATCCGGCTCGATCTCCAAGCCGGTTCACGGTTCAACCGGTTGAACCGGCCGGGTCAACCCGGTTTTTAAAACATTAATCCACGTATGCAAGAGTGAAATCCTGGAAATAAATTCACGCTAAAAAGGCCATTGCAGGGTTGGAACTCAGGTTGATATGTCCAAGAGACTAACATCTCAACCACTATAAGGCATTTCACACATTTGCGATAAATTTGGCAAACCAAAACTAATAAAGTCACCTTATTATGTAAGTTTGAATTTATAACCAAATTCAATGCAATATGACTATTTCAAAAAACATATCAGTCCAAAAAATAACTCTTTGGAGGTTTTACGAGACAATATTCAATGCAAAAGAAACGGTTTGACCATGCAAAAAAGACGCAGTATGTTATACAAGCTTCTTCTTCAACAAACATTTGAATTGTGAGGTAATTTAGGGAAGTAATTAATATCTTGATATGAGGTTTTTTTTTTTTTAAACGCAATATTATCTGTACTTAGATGTGCTTCAATTTCAAGCCATTAGCCCTAATCTTGGCATGTATATTCTACGTATTATGTGATGCAATTCACATATCCACAAACACATTGACATTATCACACATAGATCAAAAGGATAACAAATGACACCGAGAGCTCTTCTTTCTTCTTTCCTAATTTCAAGAATTCACCAGGTTTTATTATAAATATATCTGAACTATCTATTTGTTATATTCAATATAGTTTGATATTCATTCGTTTAGTACAAGGAAACACGAATATCAATATGTTTTTGTATTTAGGACAGAAGATGAATGAAAAACTACTCTTACCAAAGACATCAGCCCTATGTTGGTGGGGAACATGTGTATCAGAGGAAAATGCATATTCATCTAGCATTCACATAAGCTCAATGAAGAGCATGATCCTTACGGTTTGAATTTGGCTTTAGGGGATGAGGAGGTAACCACAAATATTATTCAAAAATAATGTTTATTATCATAGAACATATTTGCTTTTAGTTTGCTAATCTATAAAATGGCTTATAACAATGTAAAAACATTCATTTTCACAGTCTTTTTAGTTTCAAAACCAATGCATAAATACTCCATGACATCTATAACTATAGAACAAACAAATACTCATAAACATGTTGAACAAACAATACTGCTAACATTTTTGTGCACAGTCCAATCGAATCCAGGTTTATATAAGAAAAGATTGGATGTTTCAATTACATTCTCTTTGACAAGAGGGTGAATGCTATCTGATATCCAATTTTGGAGTTGCTGAGAATGGTGAAAAAGTCGCCACTATTGCCACATAGCTGGAAACTCTCTTTTTATAGGAACACCAACGTCACCAGAATTTTTCAGTTTGATGAAAACATATGCGTCTTCATATATGAACCATTCGCCCGTCTTTTGGATATGAACACATCATATCATGAGCATCAGGTAGTTGGTATGTATCTTTTTGTTAGTTATTTACAATCTATTTACACATTATAATTTAACAATATGTTAATGTTAAAAACATATATTAATTTTCATTATTGAACTTGTCAGATGTCATAGGGGTAGTAGTAGGCATTGGTGATGTTGTATAAGTCAATTTAGGTGGTATGAAGTATACTTGATTTTATAAGTTTACTTAGCATCTACTTAAGTTACATCAGAAAAACTTGGCTTAACTTCTCAAAAGAGTTTGCATAAATTCTCGAAAGTATACCGTATCATGTAGAGTTTAATTATCTTTAGAATTAGATGCGTCTTATGTTCGAAAATGTGTTCTTATAACTATTTATTTGATTTGTTTCATTTTTTGTGTAGTTTTTTTCATTCGGCATCATATTTTTGCCATTTAGTTTTTTTGTATTTAAGGCATTTTCTATCAATTCATGCAGGTTCATATGTGAGGAAAGGCTGTTGGGAGGGTTTTTGATTTAACACATTTCAATCGTTATGACAATTTACTTGAGAAAGTAGAAAGGATATTCCAGATTGTAGGTGAATACCTCTGGACCAGGTTGTATACAAACATAGAGAACATGGCATCATGTACTTAAGCACATATTAACATCTTTCTTATTTTTGTTGTACATTGGGAAATAATAGTATTTATACATAAAACAAGGAAAATAATAGTATTTTTAATTTTTAATAAGAGAGCACACAACGTTGACACTGACTTTGGTGAAGAGCCAATGTTGCTCACGATTATGTCAAACAGAACACAGCGTGATATGGTTGTTGCTGTAAAAAAAAGTGGCTTTGTTTGGGCTCTTGATCGCGACAATGGCGACATTGTTTGGTTCAAAGTAAATACGCTTATACCCCAACTTCTTAAGCAAAAAATATCTTTAACCAACAGAATATCTTTTTTGACACTAATGGTAAACGCTTTTGGATATTAATTTATTGTAGCTTGCAGGACCAGGTGTTAGGCAGTTTCCTTGTTGGTTGGACCCTATTTATTGTCTTTGACTGGACCCTATTAATTGTCGTTGACTTGACCATATTTATGGTCGTTGACTGGGCCTATTTATTGTTGTTGACCGGGCTTGGTTATTAGGGTATGTTTTAGGGTTTTCTAAGGTTATAAAAGGATGGCTATGGTTCCTAGTTGTATCATCATTGTAACTCTCTCATTCAATATTAATCAAAGTCTCTCCGGTTCCTGCCCTGTGGACATAGGTTGACACACTGTCAGACCTAACCACGTTAAATCTCTGTGTCCTTTATTGTTCTCTTTCTTGTTTGCGCATAACAGTAAGCTTACAAGTGTTGTACAATGTACATAGTGATGATAGAAGCCCAACCCAAAACTGACTCATGCAGCTTTAGCCCAATTATTTTGGTCTGGTTCTAGTCCACCAACATAGGACCAAATATATGACCATGTATGATAAATTGATAATAGTATTGATAACTTCCTCAGTTTTATTTTTGAAGAAGGGAAAAGAAGTGCGAAGAAAAGAAAATAAATTTGTGTTCCAGGGTTTTATTACAGAGAGAAGAGAAAATAAGAGAAGAGGAAATTTGGCTAACTTTTTCTCCAAAACTTTCTTCCAAAAGTGGGATGATGTGGAGATAAGTTATATTAGGAAGTTATATTACTTAAATGACCTAATATAAAACACGACTTCTATATATAATGAAGGGTATAATTGTAAAATAATCATTTTTCTTTTCTTTTCTCTTCTAAGTCGGGAACATGATATTAAAAATTAAACTTCATTCCTTTCCTCTTCTTTTCTGCTTACTTTTAACTCTTCTCTTATGCACTTGGTTTTAAAATACTATGTATTCAATTTGGCTCGACCCAATTGACAAGTATTTGATCCAAAGAGAATTAAGTTATCTAAGGAATTCTGATGTAGTCTCACAATTCTAATACTCATAGAATACCATATTATTATGGTATGTCTAATGTGTTGAAACAAACTATATTCATATTGTTTGATTTCTGATAACTTTAATTGCTCTACCCTCAAAATCTATCAAGGTTAGAAATTTGCTTGTGTCATGGATACACTCAATATAGTTCCAACCTAGAAGGTATTCAAGACATTATCTATTTATGGATTGGGACGAATCTCATTATGTCTTGATTAAAGTTCTAAATTTTTTAATATCTATGAAGCATATTATTAACAAGCAAAAGATGAGAACTGTAAAATGTTTTTTGTGTTTTAAAATTAAAAACAATTTATTGTTGTTTTGTGTTTTAAAATTAAGAATAATTTATTGTTGCTTAAATACTTAGTATTTAGAAAATTATCTCTACTTACAAAAGTAAGTGGGAGCGTCTACAAATCTTGAAGATATTAAAGAACAAAATACATAACATTCTGAATTCATTTATTGATGTCATATTAAGGCTAAACATGTAAATGTCGAACCAAAGTATAATGTAACTCTCATTCATAAATCGGCAAGGATGCGTCATCAATGAAGTGATATTTTAATATCAATGCTAAGGAATATAAGTTAGATGGCCATGGCAAACTTGCTGACTAATAAGATGAATTATCACATCTTAAATATGATAAATGTCTTAAAACTATGAATGACAAGATGTAGTACTTAAAAGACATTCAATATTTTAAGTTTGATTGATCTTTCACCAAATAGTTCAACTGTGAGGTTAGAATGAGTATATTTTAAAGAAAAACTCATAAGGGCAAAATTGTATACATATTAATGCCTGACTTATGATAAGAGTTTTTAATCTAACTTTAGCAATTGACTGTGATTAAATTTTCTTTTCTACACGCATTTAATTATATAAAGATAATTAAATGTCATACATATTTCCTTGAATATGGAATATAGCAATTAAGTTTAATAACTCTTTCCTTTATGATTACCTTTGCGAGGACGGTGTGTAATCAAAAAGGGATATGAGTTCAAAATAATAATTATAAAGCATACAAGATAAAAGAATCCAAATGTGGATTAGATCATGCATCTAGGAGCTGAAATCTTATTTTTAATTACAATATGATTTTTGATTAAATTAAGATAACCCACATCAAGTGGGAGCACTATATTTTATTTAATCTTAAGACTTTAATAGCATTAGTTATCCAAAAAATTGTACTTCAAGGGCATTTATCTTTAGATACACATATTTTAACACCCCTTTGTCTCTTTTATTCCATAACTCAATCAATCTTTTTTAACATCCCGGTTTCTGCTCTTGGCTTTTTATTCCATGAGTAGTGTAAACCCGTGCTCTTTACATCCATAACTCCTATGTTTTGGACACTCATTAAAATCCCGCATGGCCCAAGCCCAATTGTAGGCTTGTGGTCCATTAGGTTTACGGTTTTGATTAGGTTGCTTATTATCAATTTTTTCCTTTCTCTTTCCATTACATTTCCTTATTATAAAGTTTCTTGAAATTTCCTTTCCAATTCCAATTGAGTGTTTCTTTAAAAAAAGAAAATAAAAGACTCCATTAAAAAGGGAAAATATCTTACTTTGTTTTTTTTCTTCTCAACATTATTTCGAGTCTTAGTTTTTATTTACTTCTCTAAAAATAATTTTATTCCTTTAAAAAAAATCTATTTTCATTGTTTCCCTTCATCTGTGAAAGTTTGTGTGCTGCATGTCATGGTTTGAGGACTTCAAAAGCTCTCTTCATTTTTTTTATCCTCTGTTAGATTAATATTTCTTCCTATTCAGGCCTCTTAATTCATAACCATAACTTGAATAACTAATAAGAACCTAATTTATGGAAATAAGTTAAGCGCCATATATTAAAATTATGATTTCTTTTTAGCACTTTGTGCCCATATATATAATAATAGGTTAATGGCTATTCCCTAATTTACAAGTCTATCCATATATGCTCTTTTATCTTTCACTATAAATATAACCACCAAACATAAACTATCAATCAAACAGATCGATCATGGATGTATTACCTTCAAACATCATATTCGATATCTTTTCAAGAGTATCTGCTAAATGTTTGGCCCGCTCCGGTGCATATCAAAATTATGGTGTAACTACAATTATGATCGTTACCTTGTGATCATTCATGACAAACGACTTGTAGAAGTACCCACACCCATCCTATACCATCCACACCTTTGTCGTGAGAAAATAACCCGCAGCCTCTGTTTCCATGTCACTGAATCTAAAAAAGTTGCTGGAGCCAGCGATAATTATGTCTTGGAGGCAAAAGAGGGCCTGTTTTTTGGAGTTTTTGCGCAAAACACCGCTCTATAACTCATCTAGAGTTAAAATTCGAGTCCTAGGTTCTTGCAATGGGCTGATCTGTTTGTTACAGGACGACGGCAAAGTAGTAACCTCGTTGGTTGTGGTCCATCCTCTAACGAAAGAATGTTACGAGCTTCCACCTCTTTCTATGCGTTTTGATAAAACTATGCTCCGAGACTCATATGGCCTTGGTTTTGATGCTTCCACCAACACTTTGAAGATGGTCTGTGTTTTGTGTAAAAGTAACATGGTATCTGATAACCCTGATGTGGTGAAGAAGGATCTGTGCACAATGGTGCATGTATTTGGCAGAAACTCATGGCGGGAAATACCCCAAGTCCCGTCTTATCCGATAACCGGTGAAGCCGTATTTGTTAATGGTTGTTTGTATTTGTAGGTTAGTCAACTTGACGTACCAACCAAAGATGGTGGAAGACCAGTAATATGCTTTGATGTAGAGAAAGAAGTGTTTGGGTTGATTGATCCTCCAAAAAGAATGTGTGTACTATGACCATGGAGTTTTGGCTCTTAGGGGGTGTTTGGCTTTGCGTTTCCAAGGTGATTATCTGATTATTTAAGTTTCACAACGCAATAATTTGGCATATAGTGTTTGAATGGGAGAAGTGGAAAATCACTTATTTTTGTTTTGAACCTAACAAAACGCCATTTTGTGTGTGTGGTTTAATGAAGACATTTACAACTGATTTCTTTATGAGATTTGTTTTTTTAGATTTGGTTTAAAGTTGTATAGTTCAAATGAATCTATGCATGTAGTTTTTATAGGGTTGCAAAAATGTTTGGCTCAAGAATTTCATGTGCAAAGATACGTATGTTGTCTTTTAGTTTCATTGGATTGTTGTCTCCATTAAGATCACTGTTAGAGCTTGAATAATCTTTAAGCTCATATTTGATTTGTTAGTTAGCTTGTTTATCATACTTGAGAGCATTTAATCTTTTTGTTTCAGAGTGTGGTTTAATTTCTTAGAGTTAGAGTTGCAATTTTGTTGTTTAAGTAATTAAAGGTTTATTGTTTTAAAAAGGGATTTGTTCATTCAGATCTTTGCATAACGGAACTGTTATTCTTGTTTTTGTTCCTAGATTTAAATGAGTTTATGTGTTTTTTCTATTAGCTTTGTGTTTACTGTTTGATAAAGTTATTTCTGTTCAATAATTTGGATTTGCTAAATGAAGTGATAAAAATGGAAGTTAAAATGTATTGCGTTTAATTATTCTTTCTTTTTTTCTATCTTACGCAGATTTATAAAACAAAAGCAGCTGTTGTGGTGAGAAGCATAAAAAAAGGTACATATTACTGTTGTTGTGTATTGCTAGATAGATCACTAAAGAAATTTGTTCAAGATGCCATTTCCGAAAAGGTACATACCATCTAAATCAGTATATGACATATTATTAATGACCACATGCCTTGACTGTTGTTGTATATTGCTAGATATATCACTAAAGAAATGTCTAAAAACTGTCTAAATCACAGCTGGATTAAAATCGAACAGATCAAACTTTGTCTAAATACATCCTTACTGTTGGGTTTTAAGATCTAATTAACAACTAATTAATACGAGTACGCAGCGGAATTAAATATCACATGTAGAACACATTAATTAACAAGGGTAGAAGATGTATACCTTTTAGCACGAAATGATACACCGTTTAAAGGTAACCATTAACACCGTCTTTTGTATACGCGTGTGTATAATAATCACACGCTAAACCTCCAAGATCTAAAGTAAGATCTCTCTAAGCTTCCACACACAATACGTTCTTAGCAAACAATGAAGTATGCTAGTACTAATATGTTTTAGTAAACGAACACCGCAACTCTTGAATCTAATCAACACGCGAGCAAAACCACACGATCGAACAAGACCACACCTTTAAGGGTTGTTTGTTTTGGGGCCTATCGCAATAAGGAAGGAAAAACCCAAACCTTAGGGTGTTGGATTTCGAGGTCGAATAACAAGAGGAAGGAGAGGGAGAGATTAGGGATTTTTCACAAATTTAATTCTCAAACTAAGGCAATTCAGACACCATCGTACTGGCATCTCAAAGTAACATATAAAAGCAGATTAAAATCAGTAACATCTAAAACTTTGTCTAAATATATCCTTTTTCAATGGTTAAATTGTCAAACTAAACTCCAAATTTCTTTCTTCCCGTGCAGTCTTTCTAAATCTAAGGCAATACAGACACCATTGTGCCAGCATCTTGCAAAAGCGGATAAAAATCTGGATGTCTTGGTAACAAGACGTACACTTTATATCCGTTGAGCCTTAAAAAACGAACTAGTCCTGAAAATGTCTCATTACCAGTGATTATCGCTATGTTACTAGGTCGGTGTTGATATGCAAACCTTAGAATATCTGTATAACTTGTAGGTGACTAAAGCTTGTCTTGGGACTCCTAGATCTTCCACCATACGTTGGTGTATATAATCGTTTGCATTTTCATGTGAAATATTCCTCGGACGACCAACAGTTTCCATGTCCCAAAACGCGGCATTTGCAACACCAGCAACACCACCAATGTTTCCTAGGTGAGTAGGGGGTACAAAAGGTCTTACCCGGTCTATTCTCTGTGCGAGTCTCGTAACAGCTACATTGCCGATTGGGCTCACCAAATGTCCTTGGCACATATCGTCCCAGAAAAAAGTGTGATCACTCAAATTACTTAACGATTGTGAAACACTATCTAGTTGGAAAATGAGCACTATGGTGTAGCCTAAACCATGGAGGGGACTAAATGTTGGGAAGAAATCACCATCACCGGAAATAAGGATCACGTATGACGGAGGCCTCTTAGCAAGTGCAAAGGAAAACATGTTTGTCATCATGAATCGATCACCTGCACTTGGTTGCGTGTTTGCGATATTTACCAGACCGATTCCGGCTCAATATAAAGCCAATTTTTGATCAGGTAAGATGTTATTTGAATTTCTGTAAGTAGTTATTTCAATCGGGATATTGGGCAAGGCTTGCTCCAGTGCTAATTGGACACTAAGGGTTGATGTATAAATATTAGTTGGGTTAATGTTATCAAAATCCCAAAAAACACCAATTTTTGGAGTTTGATCCATCAAAAGAAAAACTAGTTATACCTAATCAGATTCGGTTACACAACGCAACCGTTACACAACGCAATCAGGCAGCAAATAACATAAATTTCACATCATCCACTTCAGTTTTACCAAAAGTTCTCACAGATATTCTAAAAGTTACTGATTTACCAAAGTTCACATAGATGTGCCTAAAGTACATTACATTCCCAAGAACCAATTTTACCACATAAACCGAGTTCTCAATCCTTATTACAAGGAAGGAGTTTATGTGGCAAAATTGGTTTTTGGAATGTAGTTTATGTGGTAAAATTGGTTCTTGGGAATGTAATGTACTTTAGGCACATCTATGTGAACTTTGGTAAAACTGAAGTGAATGATGCAAACATTTGAATGACTGCTTGATTGTGTGGCTAGAATCTGATTAGTCATTAAATCAGTAACTATTAGAATATGTGTGAGAACTTTTGGTAAAACTGAAGTGGATGATGTGAAATTTTTTGTTATTTGCTGCCTGATTGCGTTGTGTAACTTTCTGATTAGGTATAACTAGTTTTTCTTTTGCCAGATGGATCAAACTCCAAAAATTGGTGTTTTTGGGATTTTGATAACATTAAGCCAGCTAATATATATACATCATGTGATATCAACGAGATAGGTGATTTTATAAAATGAGCAAGGTGGTTCTTGTAGGTATTAGAAAGTGACTACTGAGATGATGATTACGAAGAGATATGATAGGAAGCGGCCGGGTAAATTAGGGGTGCCATAGTTTCTATGGCTTTGCTGGTTGAGGTGGTTTGGATGGTGAGTAGAGCATTAAAGTCGTGAGAGCCTGGTTGTATGTGTACTTAGATAGGCGCAGCGATAGGAAACTGTGTGCTTATGGAGGGTTCACGTTTGAAAGACTCAAAATGACTCAAGCTAAAGATCGGAGACACACTTTGTTAGAGGACGGATACAAGAAGGAAGGAGAATTTTTCTATTGTAAAAGTTCAAGAGGTCGCGCCTCACTTTCCTATTGAAGCCTCAAAACCGCGCACCTATATCTTTGTTCCCGCACGTTTTCCCGAAAGTCAGGGGGGGGAAGAATTTAAAGTCTAATAAATGGCACATGCATTAACTCATCAAAACCGGCGCACACTTATTTGTAAAGTGCGCCGCACTTTTCCCCCATTTAGAACAGATGAAATACCATCACCTAACGTCCTCAAGGTGCGTCCGCACTTAATTCTAAAACCGGGTGCGGACATATTACGGAAATTATTAGGCCTATAAATAGAGGACTATATTTGCATTCCAATATCAACCCACACACAATCACTCTCACAACTGCCACACACACAGCGGGGGGACTACCAAGACTACCGAACCAAAGAACGGACCGTGTAAAACAGCGCTGGTGCGGATGGGGGGCTCATGAAGAAAAAGATCTAACGGGGATCAAGAACGAAAAGTATTCTGGTACTATGTTTTGTTGGAAACTCATTATGGAATGTAAGTATGATGGAATGGGGTGGGGGGAGGGGCGTTATGGGGTTATGAGCGCTGGGGCGTTTGGAGCCATTAGGGGGCGTGCTGCGAGGATATCTCTACATGACTATACTGGCGGGGGTTGACGTGTTTGCCGATACGATGAATAGCTGGCCGTTTGTTTGTGTATAATCTTGATCATCTAAATGCTTAACTTATATTGCAACCCTGTCGCGTGATTTTAGTGCTAAGTCTACTTGGAGGAGCGTGGAAAGCAATCGCTGCAAAGTTAGAGGGGAGGGAAATCGAAATCGGGAAGTAGGGGTCGAAAGCCAATGTTTATGATAATGTGGTTTGAAAGATTTGTCTATGTCTTTAACTCTGTGCTAAAGAAATCTACTTCGTAAATTGTTAAAACAAAATAAGCTTTGAAATAATGCGTAAACTGGATTATCTGAGCGACACATATGTGGTGGACTAGTTGGAACTAGAATACAGTACGAGTAGCCTTTCAGGAGCGTATCAAATACGCGGCGAGGAAGACAGTGTTGAGTAGAAAAGACACGGTAGGTCTGGACGAGAAGATGCGCCTGTTGATTCTCTATAAATGCCGGGGGACACTCTCATGGTCAAATCATTTCAAACACTTATAAATTATTTTCGACTATCCGAGTAGTCATCATTATTATTCATATAGGTAAAACGAAAGAGTAGCCTTATACAAAATAGTTAAAGACGTATTCTCATGCTGATTAGTTAGAACGAGCTACTTAATCCCTGTGTGGTAAATGTGGACCAGATTCTGTACCTAAACAGATTAGTACTACATGGACGGAGGGTATTACTCTTTTACCCGTGTGTTTCCCATAATTAATCGGTATTTTCAGTCTTATAAATTTAAAGCTTTTGAAACACATCAAAGTTTTTGGCGCCGCTGCCAGGGATTTCTTAGCTGTTTTGTAGTCAAACTCTGGAGTGAAAATTACTTTTTAAGCTGCCCCCCACAGTTTGATCAAAAATCGCGCGTACAGTTTTTCTGTGGGCAAACTGCGTCGCAAACGACAATTTCTGCCTGGTTGGATGCATACACTTGCGTTCCAAGCTGTCTGACTGATGTGAACCGTTACGGATGAGACCTGAACTATGTCTGAAAGGTTAGGGACGTCGTCGTGACGAAACAGAAGGCAGTTCCATGTCGCGATGCAACGTAAACAATCGCAGCATAAGAACCGGGCGACGGGAATGTGTGCTATCCGTCCAATGGGTATCGTCAACGGCACTAGGACCGCTGTTATGGCGTCAGCAGTTATGCGGAGTGAGGCAGAGTGGAATCTAGCGAGTGGGGCGGCAAATCAGGTTTATCCCAGATGGGGCTAGATAGAGCGGCCGCAGTGATGGGGCTGGGGGCGAGGTGGACGGTGGGGCGTGTAGGGGGTTGATGTCGGGCATAGGGGGTAGGGGCTGCCGCGGACTCCTGGTTTGCGTCAAGCACTGGATTCCCTAAAGAGCGGAGGGGTCTAATGAGCGTGTTGCTTATCAAAGGGTAACGCATACCGTCGCGCACGTGTTAGGGGCCCAGCGTGCCAAGGTAAATCAATACAGAGTAGGGGGGGGGAGGAGACAAACCAAGAGACCGATTCCTCATAAAACACATGATCACGAGCAGTATTTCTTCGCGTGACGCGTTTGGTGCGAGTAGGGTGTGTTTAATGGCAGCGAGGGGAGTATTCCAAAAATGAAGCCTTGGATCGCCAGCGCTAATGATGGTGTTTCCCTTATCCCGAGATAGTGATGGAAGCAGAAGAACGATGGTGTATGTGTGTGATAGGGGAAGCGAGCTAAGCGAGATTCGTGGTCGACTAGTCTCTAAACAACTTCGTGGCGATGTAGGGAGATGATAGGGCGCCGGAAGCCCTTGTCGAGGATAGAGTGCCGTGAGTGTGGCAATCGCGCGGTCTCAGTGGCTCGTGTATGGAATGGGGATCGGCGTGTACTGCGGGAGGCGTGCGCTGCGGGAGTGAACTCCGAGCGTGAGAGCGTCTACATACATCTTAGGCGGAAGGAACTGAGGAGGGAGCGTCGTAGAGGGACGGCGAGGAGGTGTGAGTGTCTGGGCAGTCGTTGAGGGAGGGAGCACGGGAAAGTGCGTTCTGCGGGTAAACGTCGTATCATTTTAGGTATCCGCAATTGTGTATGTACTTCCAATGGGGGGGAGGTGCAGATAATAGCGATTAAAATGGCGATCTCACTTACAAGATATATCTTCAGCGAGAATAACCCAGTCTGAAATTCGTGGTGGAATGAGCGGTCGCAGCTTGTAGGGGTATTTGTGTTCCATCTATAAAATACCAAATCAGAGCTTAGCAACTTTGGATAGGGACGATAGGGGTCTTACTCAACTCGTATAGGTGAGCTAGAAAACCACGAAAAGAGAACCGGAAATCGAAATCTTAAACAACCGTAGTCGTGGTGTTTCCGGTGCCGTGAGGTGGCTCGGGGTACAGTAATGGCGATACTGGACAGAGAATTAACGGGGGGGTCCCGGGAGGAACGGATGTCAGGACCCATAGGCAATGGATGCAGGAGAGTAGTAGGGAGAAGGTCGCCGTCCAGAACCGGCGATTGCTAAAGAAAACTGACGCCGCCGGAGGGGGTCTTGTTGATGGGAAGGATGGTGTGGAGGCGGAAGGAGGGGCCTATTTCCCGTGAAGGGGGAGTGAGAAGCTACGATATTCAATGTCAGCGGCTATGGGGTGGAGTGGCGGTGAAGTAGGCTCGTTAATCGTTATAAAGGTGATAGACCGGGGCTGGCGCGGGGGGGGGGGGGGTGATGACTCGGAAATCGCGATAATTGCGTGACAACGAACGAAGTAGTTTACAGATCGAGACAACTATCGATCCAATACCATGATAAACCTACGATCTTCATACAGAAACAATTTAATGATTTCCATGAAAATCTCAAGCAATCAACCAACGCTTTCGTCAAAGAAACATTCATGGATCTCAAAACTCAACTCGAAACCGTTGCCAAAAATCATCAAGCTTCAATTCAAAATCTTGAAACCAAGTTCGATAGACTTGCCGACAAGCAATCTGGTCGACCATCTGGATCTCTTCCTAGTAACACTCAACCAAACCCAAAAGGACACAATTCCAAAGCCTACCAACCACCACAATCTCGCAATGAGCATGTGAATGCCGTATTCACAAGAAGTGGTAAATCCTACAACTCACCAGTTAACCCCAATGATCAACAAACCAATTCTGAAACTCCTATCAACTTTGATAGCGATGATGAAGACGAAGAACCCACACCACAACCAAAAACTCAAAATCCAAAACCAGTCAAGGAAACTCTATTACCCAAACCATATAAACTAAAAATTCCGTATCCTCAACGTCTAAGGAAAGAGAAAATGGAAGCTCAATACGGAAAATTTCTCGACGTAATCCGTGCAGTTCGAATCAATGTACCTCTTATCGATGTCTTAGCCGGAATGCCTAATTATGGAAAATTTCTCAAGGAACTCATAAGCAACAAACATAAGATCGAACAAATCTCTGCCGCTTTCTTAAGCGACGAAAGTTCAGCAATGATCCAAAACAAAGTTCCACCTAAACTCGGAGACCCTGGAAGTTTTCTTATTCCATGTAATTTCAACAAAACTTTCTCCTGCAATGCCTTAGCGGACCTTGGTGCTAGCATTAACCTTATGCCATATTCGCTATATGCCAAATTATCTCTCGAAACTCTTAAACCTACCAAAATAAGCGTAAGATTAGCCGACAGATCATTCCAATACCCTGTCAAACTAGTTGAAAATATGCTCGTTGAAGTTGGTAAGTTCACCTTTCCTGCTGATTTGGTTATTCTCAAAATGGAAGAAGATAGTAAAGTTTCAGTCATCTTGGGACGACTATTTCTTCACACTGCTGATGCAGTAATTCGAGTTAAACAGAAACAACTCAACCTTGGAGTTGGAACTGAACGAATGATTTTCAATATCGATTCTGCGATGAAACACTCTTATTCGAACGATGATACCTATTTCAGTATCAAAGTAATCAATGAAATCTTAGAAGAAGATTCCGACGCTCTTTTAGACGAAGGTAGTAAAATTCTTCATTCCATCGAAGGAACCCTTCTCGAAGATGAAATCTTTGCTGAATTTGATGAATTCATAGCAATGACCACCGATGAAAACTCTGACTCTGAATCCGACACCGAAGATCCACCATTCGAAAAAATCACCATCAATACCGATTATAAGATCAAAACATCTCTTGAAGAACCTCCTACGGAACTCGAACTTAAACTTCTTCCTGATAATCTGGAATATGTATTCCTAGAAGAACCCTCTTTTCTTCCTATTATCATATCATTTCAGCTACCAAAGAAAAAAAACTCATATCTATTCTTAAAAAGCACAAGCAAGCCTTTGCTTAGAAAACGACAAACATTCCTGGTATTTGTCCATCATTCTGCAAACACAAAATACAACTTTGGATGATAAGAAACCCGTTGTCCAAAAACAGAGAAGGTTAAATCCAAACATGCAAGAAGTTGTTAAAAAAGAAATCGTGAAACTCCTGGATACCGGTATAATTTATCCAATTGCCAATAGTCCTTGGGTTAGTCCTATCCACTGTGTACCAAAGAAAGGTGGTATTACAGTTGTCACCAACGAAAATGATGAACTTGTTCCAACAAGAACCATTACGGGTTGGCGAGTATGCATCGATTATCGTAAACTCAATGAAGCAACCGCAAAAGATCATTTTCCCTTACCTTTTATGGATCAAATGCTAGAAAGACTCGCGGGAAATAAATATTTCTGTTTCCTCGATGGTTTTTCTGGGTATTTTCAAATTCCTATCGATCCTAATGATCAAGAAAAAACAACATTCACTTGTCCTTTCGGAACATACGCTTATAGGCGAATGCCTTTCGGTCTATGTAATGCTCCTGCCACATTTCAAAGATGTATGTTGGCAATCTTTCACGATATGATCGAAGAATCCGTCGAAGTATTCATGGACGATTTCTCCGTCTTTGAAAACTCTTTTGACACATACCTTAATAATCTTGATAAAATGTTCCAACGTTGTAAAGACGCTCATCTCATCTTAAACTGGGAAAAATGTCACTTCATGGTCAAAAAAGGAATTGTGCTCGGACACAAGGTGTCTAGTACAGGACTTGAAGTTGACAAAGCAAAGATCGATGTAATCTCGAAACTTCCACCCCCTACTAATATCAAAGGTGTTAGAAGCTTTCTCGGACATGCCGGTCTTTACCGACGTTTTATTAAAGACTTCTCGAAAATTGCTCGACCTCTAACTAAACTGCTCGAAAAAGACACTCCATTTGAGTTCATTGGTGAATGTAAAAAAGCTTTTGAATTATTGAAAGAGAAACTCACATATGCTCCTGTGATCGTAAGCCCAAACTGGAATCTTCCATTTTAACTTATGTGTGATACTAGTGATTTCGCTATAGGAGCCGTCTTAGGTAAAAAAGATGGTAAAAACTTTCACCCAATCTACTTCGCAAGCAAAACCCTTAATTCCGCTCAACAAAAATACACCGTAACCGAAAAAGAACTTATGGCTGTAGTTTTTGCATTTGACAAATTCAGATCCTATCTTATTCTCTCAAAAACTATTGTTCACACTGATCATTCAGCTCTAAAGCACTTATTTAAAAAGCAAGATGCTAAGCCACGCCTTATTCGATGGATTTTACTTCTGCAAGAATTTGACATAGAAATCAAAGATAGAAAAGGAACAGAAAATGTTGCAGCCGATCACTTATCCCGAATCGAAAATGATGAAACAAGCGATGATAGTGAAGTAGATGATAACTTTCCCAGAGAAACTCTTATGGAAATCAACATTAATGAACCATGGTTCGCAGACTTTGCAAACTACCTAGTCGGTAATATTATACCAAAAGGAATGACATATCAACAAAAGAACAAATTCTTCTCTGACCTCAAACACTACTTTTGGGAGGAACCTTATCTCTTCAAAGTATGCTCTGACGGTATGATCAGACGTTGTATATCTGGACCAGAAACCCGAACCATTTTAGATCAATGTCACCACGGACCAACAGGTGGACATTATGGACCAAACATAACTGCTAAAAAAGTCCTTGATTCAGGATTTTACTGGCCAACAATCATCAAAGAAGCTCATACTCTAGTCTGCTTATGTAAAGCATGTCAAAGGACCGGAAATATATCAAAACGTGATGAAATGCCCTTAAACAATATTCAAGTATGTGAAATTTTTGACATATGGGGTATCGACTTTATGGGACCATTCCGAAAATCAAATAAGTTTGAATACATTCTAGTCGTTGTTTATTACGTATCTAAATGGGCCGAAGCTCAAGCTTTACCAACCAATGATGCCCGAGTAGTAGTCACCTTTCTGAAGAAACTATTCTGCCGTTTCGGAATGCCCAAAGCTCTAATCAGCGACCGAGGTACTCACTTCTGTAACAAAATAATGGAAAAAACCATGAAAAGATATGGAGTTAATCACCGTTTCTCTACATCTTATCACCCTCAAACTAGTGGTCAAGTTGAAAACACGAACAGAGCTCTTAAAAGAATTCTTGAAAAAACTGTTAAAGACAATCCTGCTATTTGGTCAAGAAAACTTGATGATGCTCTGTGGGCTTTTCGCACTGCCTACAAAACACCTACCGGTACTACACCATACAAACTAATATATGGAAAAAACTGCCACTTACCATTTGAAATTGAACACCGTGCATACTGGGCACTGAAAAATTGTAACCCATATCTCATCGCTGCTGGTGAGAAAAGAATGTTTCAGTTACACGAGTTAGATGAACTTAGACACCAAGCTTATGAAAACTCTCGTCTATACAAGGAAAGAACCAAAGTCTGGCATGACAAAAAATTAAGAATGAGAAAGGAATTCAAACAAGGAAATAAAGTCCTGCTATTTCACTCAAAGTACAAATTTAAACAACCAAAACTCAGATCCTGATGGTTAGGACCTTATATAGTGAAACATCAATACCCATCTGGATATGTTGAACTTTATGGAAAAGATGGAAAGACGTTCATAGTCAATGGCCATCGACTTAAACTATATCACGAAGAAGACAATGACCCAAGGGAAGCAGTCACTCCTTTTTTCCCAAACTAATGACTCCCAAAATACGAGTCTAGCTAACGACTCTCTTAAAAATTAAGCGCTTCTCGGGAGGCAACCCGTGCTTTCACTTAAGTGTGGAGGAGTTCCTCCTCCATTCTTCTACTAATATTATTTATTTTCTAAAAAAAACAAAAATATTTTCTTTTTGTGTGCTTTTGTATATTTACTCTTATGCAGGTAATTTAGCTCGAAGATATGGAAAATTACGACGTATGCTCAAGATAGCTCTACCTCAACTATGAATTTCCCTATGCCTCGGGAAGTACCGTTTTCCCTTAATTTTCCCTATTTTATCTCCATTATCAGTTATAATGTTCAACTTAAGTGTGGAGGGGAGATAAATAAGAAAAATTAATCATATCCCTCTATGTTTGCCCTGTTAAAAATTTTCTAGCTCATATTTTATGAAAAATCTTAATTATATATGCTTTCAAAAGTAAAAAATGCTCTTAGTAAGGCAAATCCAACCGGATTGACATTATAGCTAGCACACCCCAATCCACTAAAATTATGAGAAATCTAAGCCTTTAGAATATTTTGGTATCCACCTTTGGTACCTAAGATAATTGATGCCTTTAGCTTGTTCGAGTTAATGTTTGATTGCAGCCAAATGTGTTTATTCCGTCGTTACGGATATGTATGTATGGTCTTTGTCGCCTTTTCTGGAACATTGGTATTGGTTGATAATTATATTTGAGAGAGCCGGTAATTTAGAAGCTCTAGAACTTGTGCTTAATCATCATTTACTAGACCAAAGCCTATCACATGTAATGTATCCCGCAAGTCTATGTTATTGCAAGCGATCCCTTAAATGCTATGTTGCTGAAGTATCTAAAAATTGATTGAAGAAGTCCTGTGCCAAGATCATCATGGTATGAAAAAAAAAAAAAAGTAAAAAAATATATGTTAATAATCGTTTAAAGAAATAAAGGCTTATGTTCGGCGCATGAAGATTGAATCCTCTCTAGTACCCAAGTTTCGCCCTTCGGTCAGGTTTATGTGTTAAGTACAAGCCTATGGTAGCTGTCTAGATTATGTCTGTGCAAATTAAGTGTTCTTTACAAAATCATATCTAAACCCTATCTGAGTGGCTGGGTGAATTTTAAAATCAAACATTATCCTTATGTAAGGTGCTATGTTATATGTCTATGCCTAAAAAGTTATCTAAAATGAAATCTCTTATAAAAAATCAAATTTTCTCCACGTCACGATAAATGATTTTATTTTCTCGCTTCCATTGCTTGAGGGCAAGCAATAAGCTAAGTGTGGAGGGATTTGATAACGCACAAATTATACATGTTTTCTATGGTGTTATTTATATATATTTGATCATTTCTCGAGAACTTTTGATACTTAATTAAGCTTAAATTGTTTATAGGTTCACTTGAAGACTTTAAAGACCCAAACTAAAGAATCTATACACTTTGGGAGGCAAATACAAGAAAAGAAGGATTTCTAGCCAAAATTCAAGAAGTCTGCCACACTTCTTACATTGTGCGCCGCACTTTCCTCTGAAGTTCAAACACCGCCGCACTTACAACATTGTGCGCCGCACATTTTCCCAAAGATTGAAGAATTAAAGTCCATTAAATGCACCTATATTAACTCCTCAAAACTGCCACACTTAATTGTAAGTGTGCCGCACTTCCAGTAAAAGTCATTAAATGCTATCGCATTAACTCACCAAGTCCGCCACACTTATTTGTAATTGCGTCGCACTTTGCACCAAATTTTGCCTATAAATTGAGATGAAATATCTCAACCAAATCATTCCTCTCACACCCATTTCCCATTGCCTATCTCATTCTACACACGCATACCTCTCCCCTTTCACCAAAACACCAAGAAATACCTTTTCTCTTGAAGAAAAAGATCTAACGATCAAGAACGAAGAAGTTTTCTTACCTTGTTATTGAAATAATGGAAATTTATATAATGAGTACTTTTGTTATAAACCCCCTAGCCATGAGAGGCTAAATCACTCATGACTACTCGGTGAAGTTACGATAATGAATAAGTGTTTGGTATGATCTTGACCGCTTTAATCTTAAGCTTATGTTGCAACCCTGTTATATCCTATCTTATCTATTTTTGCTTATCAACTTAGATTATATAATCATATCGGTATAGGTCGAAAGACCCGTTATGATCTATGTGGTTTTAAAGATTTGTCTATGGTCTTTAACGTCTGTGCCGAGAAACCTACTTTTTTAAATTGATAAACAAAATAAGCTTTGATATAATAGTAACCGGATTATTTGAGTGACACATTTGGTCTGGTTAACTAAATATAAGTCTTAATTTAACAACTTGATTTGTGGAAACGTTTTCTGAAGAGAAATCGTCTTTATAAATTAATACCCCATCTTCGAGGTCAAATCATTTCCAATGCTTATAAGTTATTTTTCAACTATCCGAGTAGTCATACTTTTTATCATTGGTAAAGTAAAAATTATTTTCAAAATTGTTAAAGTCTATTTTCTTTCTGATTATTTAAACACTACTCTAATCCCTGTGGACGACCTGGTCTTACCTAAAAAGATTATACTGCATACGTGGGTTATACTTTTACCCGTGTGTTTCCATATAATTATCCGGTATTTTCAGTCTTATAAATTTAAAGCTTTTGAAACACATCAAAGTTTTTGTCGCCGTTGTCGGGAATTTCTTAGCTGTTCTGTAGTAAAAATCTGGAAAATCTCTTTAACCCCCTCTTTTTCAAAAATCGTCGTACAGTTTTCTGGCAAACTGACCCAAACAATTTCTCTTTTGGATGTATACATGTGCTTCCAATTCTGAACTTGTTGAACCGTTACTTGAACCCGAACGTACTCTGAATCGAACACTTCGTCGACGAAACAAAAGAGTTCATTTCAATCAAAGAAACAATCCACCTAAGAACCCGAGAATTGTCTATCCACCAATCCTCGATATCAACCACTTCCGTCACTTTTTAGTTACTCTTGAAAATCTTTTTCCAATGGATGATGAACCCATGTGGGCTGCTGACCATGTTGTCGCTCTGAAACCTGGTTCTGCAATCACTATTCCTAAAACCGCAAACGAATTTGCTATCAAAGGTAACCACTTAACCCTTTGTCAAAGGAAACCAATTCGATGGTAGAACCAAAACTAATCCTCATAAACACATTCACGAATTCCTCGGAATCTGCGATATGTTTAAATACAGAGATACTGAGAATGAAGTCGTCCGCCTAATGATGTTTCCCCTATCCCTTACTGGGGAAGCAAAAACATGATTGGATGAACTCAACGAAGGAACTATCGAAACATGGGATGAACTTTGAACCGCTTTCATTATTCGTTTCTATCCCCTAGCTCTTTTCGACCTACTACTCGGAGAAATCCGAGCTTTCTCTCAACACGAAAATGAATCTCTAACCGACGCTTGGCTTCGTATGAAGGAAATGCTCCGAAACTGTCATGGTCACAATCTGTCCAAAGGCAACATTATCAAAATCTTCTATCATGGTCTAAGCAAAATAACCCACGAAGTTTTAAATGCCGCAGCTGGTGGTATTTTCCTCTATAAAATTCCAAATCAAGCTTATCAGCTTCTCGAAGATAAAGTCTTACTCAAGCTCGATTAGGCTAAAAATCAAAAAGCTAAAACATCTCTCAATAAAACTGTTGCTTTCACCGATAAAGGTAGCAGTAATTCCAATACTGACAAAATTATGGCCCGAATGGATGCCATGACCCTGAAAATGGATGCTCAGTATAAAGAACTCTAAAACCACGCTAAAAAAACAAAACCAGATGAAGATGATATAACTATATCCTGAGAGGAAGAAGCTAAATTCATGCAAACTTTTTGTAAGACTCGTTTTTACAATGATTACCGCGACCGAGACTCAAATCGCGATTATTGGCGTTCAAACGAATGAAGTAGTTATAAATGAGACAACTATAGATCCAGTACTGATGACAAACCTTATGATCTTCAAAAACAATTCAACGATTTCATGAAATCTCAGCAATCGACCAACGCTTTCGTCAAAGAAACATTCATGGATCTCAAGAACCAACTCGAAACCGTAGCCAAAAATCATCAAGCGTCAATCCAGAACCTTGAAACCAAGTTCGACAGACTTGCTGACAAGCAATCTGGTCGACCCTCTGGATCTCTTCCAAGTAACACTCAACCAAACCTAAAAGGACATAATTCCAAAGCTTACCAACCACCGTAATCTCGCAATGAGCATGCGAATGCCGTATTCACAAGAAGTGGTAAATCTTACAACCCACCAGTTAACCAAAATGATCAACAAAATGATTCTAAAACTCTTATCAACTTCGATAGCGATGATGAAGACGAAAAACCTACACCACAACCGAAAAAACAAAATCTAAAACCAGTCAAGGAAACTCCATTACCCAAACCGTACAAACCAAAAATCCTGTATCCTCAACGTCTAAGTAAAGAGAAAATGGAAGCTAAATACGGAAAATTCCTGATATGATCCGCGTTGTTCGAATCAACGTACCTCTTATCGATGTCTTGGCCGGAATGCCTAATTACGGAAAATTTCTCAAGGAACTCATAAGCAACAAACATAAAATCGAACAAATCTCTGCCGCTTTCTTAAGCGATGAAAGTTCAGCAATGATCCAAAACAAAGTTCCACCTAAACTCGAAGACCCTGGAAGTTTTCTTATTCCATGTAATTTCGACAAAACTTTCTCCTGCAATGCCTTAGCCGACCTTGGTGCTAGCATTAACCTTATGCCATATTCGCTATATGCCAAATTATCTCTCGAAACTCTTAAACCTACCAAAATTAGCGTAAGGTTAGCCGACAAATCATTCCAATACCCTGTTGGAATAGCTAAAAATATGCTCGTTGAAGTTGGTAAATTCACCTTTCCCGTCGATCTCGTTATTCTCGAGATGGAAGAAGATAGTAAAGTTCCCATAATTCTGGGACGACCCTTTCTTCACACTGCTGATGCAGTTATTCGAGTTAAACAGAGACAACTCAACTTTGGAGTTGGAACTGAACGAATAATTTTCAATATCGATTCTGCAATGAAACACTCCTATTCAAACGATGATACCTGTTTTAGAATCGATGTCATCGATGAAATCTTAGAAGAAGATTTTTGCGCTCTTTTAGACGAAGGTAGTAAAATTCTTCATTCCATCAAAGGAACCCTTCTCGAAGAAGAAATCTTTGCTGAATTCGATGAATTCATAGCAATGACCGTCGATGAAAACTCTGACTCTGAATCCAACATTGAAGATGCACCATTCGAAAAAAATCATCATCAATACTAATTATAAGATCAAAACATCTCTTGAAGAACCTCCTACGGATCTTGAACTTAAACCTCTTCCTGATAATCTGGAATATGTATTTCTGGAAGAACCCTCTTTTCTTCCTGTTATCATATCATCTCAGCTATCCAAAGAAAAGAAAAGCAAACTCATATCTGTTCTTAAAAAGCACAAGCAAGCCTTTGATTGGAAAATGAAAGATATTCTTGGTATTTGCCCATCATTCTGCAAACACAAAATACAACTTTTGGATGATAAGAAACCCGTTGTCCAAAAACAGAGAAGGTTAAATCTAAATATGCAAGAAGTTGTTAAAAAAGAAATCGTGAAACTCTTGGATACCGGTATAATTTATCCAATTGCCGATAGTCCTTGGGTTAGCCCTATCCACTGTGTACCAAAGAAAGGTGGTATTACAGTTGTCACCAACGAAAATGATGAACTTGTTCCAACAAGAACCGTTACGGGTTGTCGAGTATGCATTTTAACTTTGGTAAAGCAATTTTGATCAAAAACAGTCAAGTAGGATTAAGCTTAAGAGTCTAGATTTGTAGGTGATTTGTGGTTGGATTTTAGCTTTTCTTTAGTTAATTTTGCTTGTGTTTAGCTTAATGTAGTCTATGTTTAATCTGTTTTAAGTTTCTAGTGTCTTAATAGATATTTAGAGTCTTCAAATTTAAGCTTAAAAGTAGTCATTAATCTTTAAAAAGCCAAAAATAAAGTAGTGTAGTATGTCATTTTCAATTTACTTTTCTAGCTTATTTCTTAAACTTATTTGCTAGTTTTCAGTTTACTTGAGTCATTTGAGTCCAGGTCTAAATCTGTTTTCAGTTTTTAGCTTCTTCTAAGAGCTTATCAGTCCTAGAGCTTAGCTTAAGTTTTGGTATAAGTCCTTAAAACCTCCTAAAAGTCCTTAGAGTCTGTTGTTTTTAATGTATTTACTATCTTTTCAGTTTATCTTACTAGCTTATTTTTAGTCCTAAGTGCTTATTAGGTCTAGCTTTAGGTCTGTTTTTAGCTTATTTAATTTCTAAATTGCTTATTAGGTCTAAAAAGCCCAAACAGTTTTAGCTATTTTTCAAGCTTTAAAAAAGCAATACTGTCATTTCAATTGAGCTTTTTTCTGGCTTATAAATAAGATTTGGCAAAAAGTCCTTTTATCAAAAGTGCTTATTTTAGCTTAAAGTTTAGCTTTTCAAAAAGAAAAATATAAAAAAAATGTTTTTTACCAAAAAGGAAGTCACAAGGTTCGAACCTGTGACCTCCCCCTTAACAAACCAACACCTCAACCAACGCGCCCTTGGGTCTTTTTCATACATGTCTTGCACCATTTAATTCTTATAGTCTTTTTAGTTTTAGCTTATTTTGCTTAATCGAATTTTAACAGCTTATTGTCTTAGACTTTTTGAGTTGTTTTTCTTTATAAACCCTTAGATTATCTTCTAGTATTTTTATAAATTTTCTCAAAATTTTAGAATTAGGTTTAGTATTTTTAATTTAATTTTTTGTATTATTTAGTTTAAAATTTTGCATTTTGAGTTTTTAGAGTTTTAATTTGTCACTTTTAGTTAAATAGTTAGTTTATTTTAGTTTTTAATTGCTTTTAAATGTCGTTAGGTTTTTAAATTGATTTAATTTCTAGTTTAGCGTGCCTTTATATGCTTTCCCCTTTGCGTTATTAGATTTAGAATTCAGAACCAAAACTTAAATGACAATCAAGCTCTAGGTACGATATGAACGTAAATTTTCATTCACCTCTCACCGAGGAGAACGATACCCGTGTTGATTACTCATTATTCTTTTCTAAAAATAATTTGTATGATACTTTGCTTATGTATATGTATTTTATTATATATATATTATATGAGGATTATTTGTTTGATACGTGTTTTAACAAAAATCACACTTTATGGTCGGAAGTGTTGAACGCCTGTTTGCTGAGACGTGGATATAAAGTACACTAAAATGGATTTAAAATGAAAGAGTTATGCTTTTTACAAATTTTATATAAAAAGTAACTTCATATAATTTTACTATTTCTGTACGAATCATATAAAAATTTTGATATTTTTCTGTGAAAGTACATATCATAAGGATTCCAAATCTATAAAGAATACTAAAAACCGAATTATCACGAAGAAGTTATGAATTTTACAAATATATGATAAAAAGTGTTTTTATAAAAGTAATTATATAAAAATTATTTAATATTTTTTAAATAATATTTTTCTGTAAAAGTACATCTCATAAGGAATCCAAATCTATAAGGAACTCGATACACGAAATTAAAACGAATGAGTTATGATTTTTACGAGATTACAACAATTAATTATATAAAAGTGGTTTTATATAATTTTACAAAAACAGTAAAAGTTACTGTTCATCAGTAGCTAAAATATTATAAATGTAATATTTTGGTAGATTTCCTTAATACGAAACCGTGGGCATAAAGAAACGTATAAAACAGAGTTAAAACGAAAAAGATATAAGGTTTATAAAACCTTATGCACTATTTTTATACTTGTGCACTATTTTTATGAAATCAATTAAACTATCATTGTATAAATACATAAAGGTGTTAAAACAATTATTATTTTAAATGATCAATTGTTGAACAAGTATAACATTTTTACAAACACAAATACATGAACATTTACTTTGCAAGTACAAATTCATAATGTTTAATTTTATAAATTAAACAAACATATTTAGGTGGTGATGTAACTATATAAAAATTTGTATGATGTAGTCATTCAAAGTAAGTAGTACCCATACAACCTATACTTAATTAGGTTACATTCGGATTTGCCAAGACGATTCACACTATTTGATTTAGATAATCAATTCATTCACTGAGGTGAGTTCATAGCCCCATTTTAATACAATTATAATGATTTGAAACTGTTGGGGTGAGAAACATGCATTGTTTTACATTTGGATGCAAGTACACTTTTAAACAAATTACGAGTTTGCCTAAGTAGCTATAACCGACTATGCCCATGAATCATGAACTGTCAATTACTTGGTGTAAGCGCGAGTATTATATATAGATCTATTTGGGATTGACATCCCCATTCGGGTGAGTAGCGCTCACTAGGTTCGACGGATTGAACCAACGGACGTATACCATGTCGGATTTGGGATGTTGCGGGTTGAACATCTACACGGGCACATTGTTGGCATTAATTTGCAATTCATACATGTTGTCGCTTCAGTGTTATGAGCTTAGGGAATCGTAATTACATTTTTATGATATTTTATGTGTTACAATAGTCATGCACTTTGAAATCTTGCGGTCCTACTTCATACATTACTTAAACCCGTGAATTCATCAACTTTATGTTGACGTTTTAAAGCATGTTTTTCTCAGGTCAATAAGGCAAGAAACAAGGATACATTGGTGGACATCATTTTGGAGTCACATTGTCATAAAGATTTAAGTGCATTATATTTTAGAGTATTTTTTATGTATTAAAATCTTTACATTTGCAAGGATAAACAAATTAAGCTTCGGGCTTTTATAACAAACAAGTTTATTAAATCCAATGTATCATTTTTAAACGAATAGATGCCGTTCTCATATCTTGTGCTATTGATCTATGAAGTAATGCCTCGGACCCTTATTCAGCTACGACCCAATTTGAGGGTGTTACATATTGGTATCTAGAGCCAAGGTTATAGAAAACCAGGTCAAATGTTTTTACTTGGACTATAACATTTTCAAACGTTGCATCATACAAAATTTTTTCACGGGACATACATACGCTATTTGTTTGCATTAGTTGGTTAGACTAGATACTTACTTGATTAATATACGTGTTTATATTATATTACGTATATTACCATTGGTCTTATATATATACTTATATATACTCTTCTGGATTGTTATAGATTTAGTTATGTCGGATTCAGAGCATTCCACTGTGTCACACACTTCTATTTCTTCGGACTCTGGCCTATCATCATGGGGCATTCCACTTATGGATGTCGGCGAGCTCCTTGAGATGAACCCTTATGAGGAGGTTGCCCAACAAGGGCAGGCAGCACCACCATCACCGGTGTACGTTCTAGAGCCTATGTACCCGGAGTACCTGGTTCCATTTGACGATGATATCCCTGTTGAGGATCAGTCTTATACCGTTGATGCTTCTCCCACAACCCTATCTCTGGACTATGTTACTGACTCAGATCTGGAGGAGGATCCAGAGAAGGAGCCGGAGGCGGATCTGGAGGAGGACCCGATTGACTATGATGCCGATGCTGAGGACCATGAGGATGAGGAGGAGGAGTCCTCTGAGGATGACGTTGATGAGGAGTAGGAGAACTTAACACCTACCGACTCTACTGATATTGCTTCTCCAACTGTTTATCTGGTCCCCTCCGCTGAGGAGACAAAGTCGTTTGAGACCGATGAGTCTGCGGCTACACCACCACCACCATCTGCATACCGTACTACTTCTAGGATATCTGTCCAATCCCATGCACCTATACCATTTCCTTCTGAGGCAGAGGTTGCTAGGATTCTTGCCTTACCTACTCCACCACCATCTCCACTCACTCCATTATCATCACCACTTCCCTAGATACCACCACCACCCACCAGTCCTACCTATGCTCAAGCATCGTTAGATTATAGAGAAGCCATGATGAGAGCCGCATCAACACCCACCCATCACCCACTACTATCACCTACACCATCACCACCCTTAATCTTACCATCTACTGCTCACAAAGATGATCTTCCTGAGGCGGACATGCCACTTCAGAAGAGAGCTTGTTTCACTGCTCCCACACCTAGGAGGTTTGAGGTTGGGGAGAGTTCTGTTGCTGCTGGACAGCCGAGATCTACTATGGCCCATAGGGTCGATTATAGTTTTGTGAATACTTTGGATGCTAGTATCTGAGATACTGAGAGGAGAGTTATGGCCGCCGTAGAGCTGGTCAACTTGAGGATTAGTTATCAGGATGATGTTCGTAGACGGGAAAGCGAGGAGTTCTATACACAACATCAGGATACACAAGATGATTGTGTCGCCTTAAGTAATGAGGTGGGTACATTGAGGAGGTACCTTTCCTCCTTGTGTACTACTCATGAGCAAGAGAGAGTTGAGGCCCGCCAGGCTTTAGATAGGTCTGAGGCCCACAATAGGACTTTGGAGGCACGGATTGTAGTTTTAGAGACTCGGGCGTATCGCCACGAGTGGCAGCGTCAGGACGCTGATGATCATGCGACTAGAGCTATCATGCGTGTCCATGTTCTGGAGGCTAGAGCACGTATTGATACTTTAAAGGATACCGGCAGTAGTGCTTAGTTTTACCTTTTGTCATGTCATAGATATCATGTATAGCCTGTTAAGTATTATAGGTAACTCCCAGCTAGCAGGCTGTAGGGATTTTGTTTCATTTGTAGCTATCATGTATGGCATGCTAAGTATTATGGGTTATGCCCAGCTAGCATGGCCGTAGGACTTGTATTTTTCATTTCTGTATCAATACTATCATGTATGTTTTCAAAGTTATATATGATGATGATGTATTTTGTCATGTCGATCTCACTTCGGTTGTATATTTCATTGTGTGTTGTGATCTCATTTTATTTATTGTGCATATGTCATGTCGCGTTTATGATTGTATGAAATCTAACGTGTATTATATTTTCTTATGATTTGAAGAAAATGCCACCAAAAATAATCGCTGCAACCACAACACCTATGACTGATGCTCAAATTAAGGCACTAATTGCCCAAGGAGTTGCTAATGCATTGGCAGAACGTGACACAGACAGAAGCAGGAATGGCGATGACAGCCATGATTCAGGGAGTGATGAAAGAAGACGAATGCATGTTGCTCGTGAGTGCAGCTATAGCGACTTCCTTAAGTGTCAACCCCTTAATTTTAAGGTTACTGAAGGAGTTGTTGGGTTAACTCAATGGTTCAAGAGGATGGAATCAGTTTTTCATATAAGCAACTGCGCAGTCGAAAATCAAGTCAAATATGCCACTTGTAACTTACTTGGGAATGCTTTGACGTGGTGGAACTCCTACGTTAAAATTGTTGGTCACGATGCTTCTTATGGCATGTCATGGAAAACACTCATGAAAATGATGACCGACAAATACTGTCCCAAAGGAGAGATTAAGAAATTAGAGATTGAAATCTAGAATTTAAAGGTGAAGGGTACAGATGTGGAAAGCTATACCCAACACTTTTAGGAGTTGGCTTTGTTGTGCGGGAGGATGTTTCTCGAATAGTTTGATAAGGTTGAAAAGTATGCCAGTGGTCTTCCTGACATGATCCAAGGAAGTGTGATGGCGTCTAAGCCAAAGAAGATGCAGGTTGCAATTGAGTTTGCAACTGAACTGATGGATCAAAAGATCCGTACTTTGGCTGAACATCAAGCTGAAAACAAAAGGAAATTTGAGGACACTTCAAGGAACAATCAAAACCAACAGCAGCCTTTTAAAAGGCATAATGTGGCACGGTCCTATACCGCTAGGCCTGGTGAGAAGAAACCATACAGATTATCTAAACCTCTGTGCCCCAAATGCAACTACCATCACGAAGGGCAGTGTGCATCGAGGTGCAACAAATGCAAGAAAGTTGGCCATCTGGCTCGTGATTGTAAGGGTGCTACTGCTAACACTAACACTCGGCGAGGTGTCACTTGCTATGAATGTGGGGTTCAGGGGCATTACAAGAAAGTCTGCCCAAAGTTGAGAAACAAGAATCAAGGAAATCAAGCTGGGAATGGTAATGTCATGGCAAGCGTTATGCTGTGGTCACGGCAAGGACAAACCCGAACTCCAATGTTGTTACGGGTATGTTTCTCCTAAACAACCGTTATGCTTCGATTTTATTTGATACTGGTGTCGATAGGAGTTTCTTGTCTACCGCATTTAGTTTCTTGATTGATATCGTTCCAACTACACTAAATCATGGTTATGACATCGGGTTAGCTGACGGTAAAATAATTGAAGTTAATACACTTATATGGGGTTGCACACTAAATTTTCTTAATCATCCATTCAACATTAATTTAATGCCCGTAGAACTCGGTAGCTTTGATGTCATAATTGGTATGGACTGGTTAACAAAATACCATGCCGTAATTGTCTATGATGAGAAACTCGTTCGTGTTCTCTTTAGGAATGAAATTTTAATTTTTCGTGGTGACGGAAGCAACAACGGACACGCGAGTTTCGGTTAAACATCAACTCGTGCACCAAAACTCAAAAGTATTTGCTAAAAGGATGTCAGATCTTTTTGGCACATATTACCACAAAGAAGGCCGAAGACAAGTCAGAGGAGAAGTGACTTAAAGACGTACCAATTGTTTGAGATTTTCCCGAAGTATTTCCCGAGGACTTGTCGGGCATTCCACCAGTCCGAGAAGTGGAATTTCAAATTGATTTGGTACCTAGTGTTACACCTGTATTACGGACACCTTATCGGTTAGCTCCGTCCGAGATGAAAGAATTGTCGGATCAACTGCAAAAACTTTTCGACAAAGGCTTCATAAGACCTAGTTCCTAACCTTGGGGAGCTCCGGTCTTGTTTGTCAAGAAAAAGGATGGATCATTCCGGATGTGCATCGATTACTGGGAATTAAATTAGCTAACGGTGAAGAATTATTATCCGCTTCCAAGAATTGATGATTTGTTCTATCAACTTCAAGGGTCGAGCGTTTACTCGAAGATTGACCTGAGGTCGGGTTATCATCAACAGCGAGTTCATGAAGAAGACATCCCAAAGACCGCTTTCAGAACTCGTTACAGCCATTATGAATTTCAAGTTATGCCGTTTGGTTTGACTAACGTACCTACTGTATTTATGGACCTCATGAATCGGTTGTGCAAGCCATATCTGGATAAATTTGTAATTATCTTCATTGACGATATTCTGATTTATTCAAAAAGCAAGCAAGAGCATGAGGAGCACCTTAAGTTAATCTTAGAGTTGCTTAAGAATGAGAAGTTGTATGCCAAATTTTTTAAGTGTGAATTTTGGATCCCAAAGTACAGTTCCTCGGTCATGTGATTGACAGTTAAGGTATTCACGTGGATCCCGCCAAGATCGAGTCTATTAAAGATTGGCATCTCCTAAGACTCCAACGGAGATTCATCAATTTTTAGGTCTTGTCGGTTATTATCGGAGATTCATTGAGGGATTTTCGAAGGTTGCTAAGCCGATGACCAAGCTTACTCAGAAGAAGGTCGCCTTTGAATGGGGTGACAAGCAAGAAGCAGCTTTTCAGACATTGAAGGATAAGTTGTGCAGCGTGCCTATCTTAGCTCTACCTCAAGGAGCTGAGAACTTTATTATATATTGCGATGCTTCGCATAAAGGATTAGGTGTTGTCTTCATGCAAAACGAGAAGGTGGTTTCTTATGCATCACGTCAACTAAAGATCCATGAAAAGAATTATACGACTCTTGATCTAGAGTTAGGAGCAGTAGTGTTTGCTCTATAGATTTGGAGGCACTATTTATACGGAACATAGTGTACCGTGTTCACCGACCACAAAAGTTTACAACACATTCTTGACTAAAAGGAGTTGAACATGAGGCAACGTCGCTGGTTGGAGCTGCTTAGTGATTACGATTGTAAGATTCGTTATCACCCGGGGAAAGCAAACGTAGTGGTCGATGCTTTAAACAGTAAAGAATGGATTAAGCCATTACGGTTCGAGCCTTGGTTATGACTATTGGTTTGGATCTCCCCAGGAAAATTTTGGAAGCTCAGATAAAAGCAATGAAACCAAAAAACTTCGAAGCAGAAGATGTAGGAGATATGATCAGGAAGGACCTCCCAAAGGAAAAATTAGAACCGCGTGCTGACGGAACACTGTGTTTGATATTTTTTGTAAAAGTACATCTCATAAGGAATCCAAATCTATAAGGAACTCGAAACACGGAATTAAAATGAATGAGTTATGATTTTTACGAGATTACAACAATTAATTATATAAAAGTGGTTTTATATAATTTTACAGAAATAGTAAAAGTTACTGTTCATCAGTAGCTAAAATATTATAAATGTAATATTGTGGTAGATTTCCTTAATGCAAAACCGTAGGCATAAAGAACGTATAAAACGGAGTTAAAACGAAAAAGATAAGGTTTATAAAACCTTATGCACTATTTTTATACTTGTGCACTATTTTTATGAAATCAATTAAACTATTTATATAATATCATTATATAAATACATAAAGGTGTTAAAACAATTATTATTTATAAATGATCAATTGTTGAACAAGTATAACATTTTTACAAACACAAATACATGAACATTTACTTTGCAAGTACAAATTCATAATGTTTAATTTTATAAATTAAACAAACATATTTAGGTGGTGATGTAACTATATAAAAATTTGTATGATGTAGTCATTCAAAGTAAGTAGTACCCATACAACCTATACTTAATTAGGTTACATTCGGATTTGCCGAGACGATTCACACTATTTGATTTAGATAATCAATTCATTCACCAGAGGTGAGTTCATGGCCCCATTTTTATACGATTACAATAATTTACAACTGTTGGGGTGAGAAACATGCATTGTTTTACATTTGGATGCAAGTACACTTTTAAACAAATTACGAGTTTGCCTAAGTAGCTATAACCGACTATGCCCATGAATCATGAACTGTCAATTACTTGGTGTAAGCGCAAGTATTATATATAGATCTATTTGGGATTGACATCCCCGTTCGGGTGAGTAGCGCTCACTAGGTTCGATGGATTGAACCAACGGACGTATACCATGTCGGATTTAGGATGTTGCGGGTTGAACATCTACACGGTCACATTGTTGGCATTAATTTGCAATCCATACATGTCGTAGCTTCGGTGTCATGAGCTTAGGGAATCGTAATTACATTTTTGTGATATTGTATGTGTTACAATAGTCATGCACTTTGAAATCTTACGGTCCTACTTCATACTTAAACCTGTGAATTCACCAGCTTTATGTTGACGTTTTAATGCATGTTTTTCTCAGTTCAATAAGGCAAGAAACAAGGTGATGTGTTTCAAAAGCTTTAAATTTATAAGACTGAAAATACCGGATAATTATATGGAAACACACGGGTAAAAGTATAACCCACATATGTAGTATAATCTTTTTAGGTAAGACTAGGTCATCCACAGGGATTAGAGGAGTGTTCAAATAAATAGAAAGAAAATAGACTTTAACAATTTTGAAAATAATTTTTACTTTACCAATGATAAAAAGTATGACTACTCGGACAGTTAAAAAATAACTTATAAGTGTTGGAAATGGTTTGACCTTGAAGATGGGGTATTAATTTATAAAGATGATTTCTCGTCAGAAAACGTTTTCACAAATCAACTTGTTAACTTAAGACTTATATTTAGTTAACCAGACAAAATGTGTCACTCAAATAAT
This sequence comes from Tanacetum coccineum, assembly GCA_026074375.1. Classification (NCBI taxonomy): domain Eukaryota; kingdom Viridiplantae; phylum Streptophyta; class Magnoliopsida; order Asterales; family Asteraceae; genus Tanacetum; species Tanacetum coccineum. The sequence goes on along the minus strand of BQNB010028197.1, from coordinate 10,924 downwards.
CCAGTTACTATTATATCAAAGCTTATTTTGTTTATCAATTTACGAAAGTGGATTTCTCGGCACAGACGTTAAAGACCATAGACAAATCTTTAAAACCACATAGATCATAACGGGTCTTTCGACCTATACCGATAGGATTATATAATCTAAGTTGATAAGCAAAAATAGATAAGATGCGATATAACAAGGTTGCAAGATAAGCTTAGGATTAAAGCGATCAAGATCATACCAAACACTTATTTATTATCGTAACTTCACCGAGTAGTCATGAGAGATTTAGCCTCTCATGGCTAAGGGGTTCATAACAAAAGTACTCATTACATAAATTTCCATTATTTTAATAACAAGGTAAGAAAACTTCTTCGTTCTTGATGGTTAGAACTTTTCTTTAAGGGAAAAGGTGTTTCTTGGTGTTTTGGTGAAAGGGGAGGGGTATGTGTGTGTAGAATGAGTGGAAATGGTTGTGAGAGGGATGATAGGAATGAGAAATTTCGTCTCAATTTATATGCAAAATTTAGTGAAAAGTGCGGCGCACTTACAAATAAGTGCGGCGGACTTGGTGAGTTAATGCGATAGCATTTAATGGCTTTTACTAGAACTGCGGCGCACTTACAAATAAGTGCGGCAGTTTTGAGGAGTTAATGCGATAGCATTTAATGGACTTTAATTATTCAATCTTTGGGAAAATGTGCGACGCACAATATTGTAAGTGCGGCGGTGTTTGAACTTCAGAGGAAAATGCGGTGTACTATGTAACAAGTGCGGCGGACTTCTTGAGCTTTTGGCTAGAAATCTTTCTTTTCTTGTATTCGCCTCCCAAAGTGTATAGATTCTTGAGCTTGGGTCTTTAGAGTCTTCAAGTGAACCTATAAGCAATTTAAGCTTAATTAAGTATCGAAAGTTCACTAGAAATGATCAAATATATATAAATAACGCCATAGAAAATATGTATAATTTGGGCGTTATCACTTCTTAAAATAAGATAAAAGCTCGCTTTTCACCAAGCAAGGAGAATCAATCCACATACCATCTACCAAGATACCTCAAATAGCAAGCTGACTTCTCTTTTTATTTAGAATTCCAAGATTGTCAATCATTTCTCAAGATGGACGATTTACATCGCGGTTCTGGCAAACATTGTAGAAAGCCTTAGGAACGCGGTTGGATATGAGTACGGCATATCACCCTCAAACGGATGGACAAAGTGAGCGTACTATTCAGACATTGGAGAGTATGTTGAGAGCGTGCGTGATCGATTTTGGTGGCAGTTGGGATACCCATCTACCTTTTGTTGAGTTTCCTATAATAATAGTTATCATTCGAGTACTCGATGTGCTCCATTTGAAGCATTGTATAGAAGGAAGTACGGGTCCCCTATCCTTTGGGCTAAATTCGGAGAAAATCGGTTAATTGGCCCAAAAATGGTGCAGGAAACTACCGATAAAGTGTTGTTAATTAAGGAGAGACTCAAAGCAGCTAGAGATCGTCAAAAGTGCTATGCTGATAATAGGCGAAAGCCGTTGGAATTTGAAGAGGGTGATCAGGTGTTACTAAAAGTGTCCCCTTGGAAGGGCGCAGTACATTTCGGGAAGAGAGGTAAATTAGCTCCGAGATATGTAAGACCGTTCAAGATTCTTGAAAGAATAGGTCCGGTGGCTTATCAGTTGAGATTTCCCCAGGAGTTGAGCAGGGTACACGACACATTTCATGTGTCGAATCTGAAGAAGTGTTTGGCGGGTGCAAACCTGCATATGCCATTGGAAGAAATTAGGGTAGACAGAACTCTACGTTTTGTTGAAGAACCTGAAGAAATTATGGATCATGAAGTTAAAAAGTTGAAACGAAGTAGGATCCTAATCGTTAAAGTTCGTTGAAATTCTAAGCGTGGACCTAAGTTTACTTGGGAATGTGAGGATTTTATGAAGGCTAAGTATCCGAATTTGTTTGCTAAACATGTTGGTGGAAGTACTAGTTAAATTTCAGGATGAAGTTTCCCTAAGGAGAGGAGAATGTGACAACCGCGATTTAGTGAGGTTAGTTTAACCGTGAGTGTTAACCTAGCTAGCTTTATGTGTTTTAATCTATGTGCGTAAGTCGATTTGGTGGTTTATGTGATATGATATGTGTGCTATAATATGGCTTGTGAGTATAGAAATGAATGATTTAGTCATTTTATTTCGTATGTGATGGTGATTTTGGAAGTATAGTAATTTTTCATTATTTTAGCGTTGGTAAAATTTATGAAGTATAAATCATTAATATTGGGTTAAAATTATTTAGTATATTGAGGTTTCCAAATTTATTTATGTTATTGTAAATAAATATAGTTGGGAAAATATAATAGTAGTATATGTGTTTTTATTTTAAGTAGTGTATTTAATTAAGTGTTAAAAATAATTAAGTAGTGTATAGTTTGGTATAAGTATAAAAGGAAAAAAATATATAAATAATATTTATAAAGGGGGGGGGCGAAATTTTTATAAAAAATTATATAAAGAATATTTAATTAATTAAAGGGGGTGTTTGGGTCGGCATGTGGATAAAAAAAGGGAGAAAGCCCAATGCAACTAGGAGTCTAAATTGTTATCTTTTTATAAAACATAATTAGTATTTTTTTCCTCCCTCACTTCTCTGTGTCTACCAAGAAACCAAACCCTAGCTTCCATTTTTTTAAGCTTCTCAAAATTCAATGTAAGATCTCTTGTTAATCTTAAATCAATTCAAGTTTTATACTCCTAATCACACAAATGTTTTAATCTTTGTTTTAATTATGTAACAATTGAATTGATAGATTAGGGTTTATAAAAGTTCTGTAATTATTAAGTAATGATCATCTATTATTGATTAGGGGATATTAATTAGCATTTGGGTGGGTTTAATTAGGTTTAGTTCAGAATTGAAATCTGGGCAGAATTTTAGGTCATCTTGCGAGAGTCATAGCGTGGTCATACGAATAGCTTTTATCGATTTATGGTCAGATTTTGGGTTGTGTTTGGGAGGTTAGAAACCATATCAAAATGTCTTTTTAATCACTTGAACTGGAGTAAGTTCTATGTGTCTATGATTTTTTGTAATTTTTGTAAAATTTTCCCAAGTGTCTAAATGGGTCTGATTAAGTTAAATTTTTTAGTAGTCGAATCAGATCACTTTCTGGACACTTTGTGTTGTTCGATTTTTAGAAAATAGTAAAGCTTATTAAATAATTATGGGAAAAATAAGGTAATACTATAACATCTTGAACTTAATGTATACGAAGTATAGGAGTCGTTTGAGGTCGTTTGGTATTTTATTTGTGGGCGTGAAGTGACTATAAAATTCTGCCATAATTTAGGAATCTAGATAAGGCAATAAAAGGTGTGTTTAGAGTATAAATAAAGTATGGGAAATATGGTGGGGTGTTTATAAGCATAATATAGATATTAGTATCCATCAATTGAAAGGTTACATGTTTATGGCCGTGAAGCCTTAATCATGTGTAACCCATAGATTTTGTTTGTGTAGACTTTGCTTGGAAATTGTGTGTAAAATCGTGAAGTTTGAGGTGAGTATTCATAGCCCATTTTTCTATGTTTCTTGAGGTGAAAATGATACTAAAGTGATTTTGAAATGTCTTAAGTGCTGCGAATAATTGTTTACTTGTTTTTGGACATTACTTGATATTATATGGCTTATGTGTATGTATTGTTGGATCAGAAGGAGTACGCCTACCCCATGCTTCATGATTTGTTGGATCGGAAGGGGTACACCTACCTCATGCTTCATGATTTGTTAGATCGGAAGGGGTACGCCTACCCCATGCTTTGTGATTTGTTAGATCGGAAGGGGTACGCCTACCCCATGCTGTGTGATTTGTTGGATCGGAGGGGTACGCCTATCCCATACTGTGTGATGATTTAATTGCTCGCATTTGTGTATAATATTATTATATGTCCTAATGTTATTGATTCACATCAAGAGTAAGTATTTGTGTTAAACCTATGAATCTCACCAACATTATGTTGACGTTTTAAAGTATCATTTTTAGGTGAGCCTAGTAGGGTAAAAGACGGAAATGTGCATGGCTAGCGAGACCTTAGGATCTTGCATTTGGAATTATTACTTCTATTGTCTTATTTCATACTTTCGTAACTTTGAGTACTTTGGATTATGTTGGTATATTTTTGGGATTATCATGTCTATGTATTGTTGTGTTGCGATTAACCTCAATACAAGAGTCCTCTTGTGTTAGGTGTCGTCATAACACTTTGGTTTTTAATTTGATTGCATTCTAGTTATTCTCTATTGTCGACATCAATGTGTTGTGATGATGCCTATCATGTTACGCCTCGCGTTTCTGCCTTGGCGGGGTGTGACAGCTATATGCTTTGTTATGTTATGTACGTAAAAGTTATGAGAAGTATAGAATTAATCCCACATCGCCCAAGTTAGGAAAATCGTGAAGGGTCCTTGGTGTATAAAAAGAACCCTTAGGAGCGTTATGTGGGTTGGTGATTCTTTGTGTTAATCTAATATGCTCTTGTTTTGCTTATGACTTTCTCTTACTAAAATACACCTACTCTCTCTCTCTCTAAAACGATAATCATTTGAATGTTATGATACTATATTGGGATCCTACAATTGGTATCAAAGCATATGAGATGATCTAAGTGTGTTATGTGTGCGTTTCTGATTCAAAAGAACACATGATATACAGGCGAGTTAGAGGTTATTTTAAAACGTCACATTTATTTCAAAAACAAAATCATATTTTGTTTAAATACCATAAAGTTTGTATTTTTATCAAAGTAATAGTGATATAAAAACTATTTTACAAAAAGAATGGATTAAAACGGGTTAAAATTATGTTTCTAAGGGTTTTTTCATGTTTATTAAAATTTGTTTCTGTAGGAAAGTTTGGGTGTTTTTAGGTGAGTTACGGATTTTGTGAAACCCTAGTAAGCATGTTAAGGTACCATCTACTTAACTGCCAAGCGAGTTAACACCTAGGCGAGTTTGAATTGATTGTCTAGGCGAGTTTGAACTTGTTGTCTAATATGATGTTTGATATGAAGTATAAACTTGCTTTGGTCGTTTTTGGTTTTTGGTATAAAAAGAATGCATAGAAATCGTGGGTAAAATAGGAAAAACCTTTCTGATTGGAATTAAAAGTCGCACTAAAATGGCCATAACTTGCTCAATTTTATAAGTTATGGTTAGATCTTTTGAGCTAAATGTAGGTCTTTGAGTTATCTACAAAAAAAATTCTCTCTCAAAACAAAAGAAGGAGATCTAGGCCTTCAAAAACCGCATGCAAGAAAAGTGTGCAAATATGTCACTTTTGGGACAGATTTGACACATGATTTATAAACATCCATAAGGTGATCATACTTTAACCATTTTGCATTAATCAAACTTTGAGAGTTGAGTATAATCTTTAAGTTTATATATCTATTGGCTTTTGTAACAAGAATTTGATTTGGGTGCATTTGATTGGGTGAAAGTAAGAGTATAAAATCTGAATTTTGCATGCACAAAAAAATTGTCCTTATTCAAATGGGAATATCTTGGTCATACTTTTATAAAAATGACCCATTTCAACTCTCAAACTTCATTAAATATGTTAACTTTCAAACCTTAGAGGCTTTGTGTAACAACCGGTAATTTTCAGAACTTTAAATGACTATTTTACCCTTTGACTTTTCGGGTCTGACTTGACTTTTGACCTTTTGACCTTTTGACCTTTTATTGTCATGTAAAAACAATTATCGCGTAACCGATAATTTTTCAGAACTTATTTTAATAATAAATCATAATTATTATTACATATTTCTCATTTATAAATTTCTTTTTCAATCTCATTTGGCTTGAAAACAAGAAGATATCTCGCAAATTGTGAAAAACCGCACACAACGCGTACCGACATGATAATAATTAAATTTATATTTAATTATCACAGTTTATTTAATAAAAATATTTAACATTTTATTCAAAAACGTTTGTTAAAAACGCGAATGTTCAAGTTAAAGTTTAATTTTACGGACAAAGCTTATCCGTGATACCCGATGACTACCCAATAAATAACAAAAAATTTAAATAAATTTTATAAAACATTTATGAAATACTAGTCGTGTAAATACTCACTTTTCATGGAAAAATTGTTTTAAACGCAATGGTATGAATTTTGAGTTCTCGATCAATTGTTATCTAGCCTAAACAAGTCCCGAGCCTTAATAATACAAAAATTATAATAATGGTCCCTGTGATTAGTTTACACCTCGAGTCCAAATAATAGTGTTTAGATTTTGGTGAATATGGTCGTATATATATTCGTTACGAAGCTAATTTAATAATCTAGTGACTTTTATAAAAAAATTATTGTTACGGATAAAGTATATAATTTTTACGGACTAAAAACTAGTAATTTTGGAAGGAATGAAAAGAAAAGATAACCCCCTCCTCCCTTTCTCTTCCCACTATAAATACCACAACCTCCTCATTTCAACTTATTTTTCACTTCTCATTTTCTTCATTCTAGAGAGAGAAAGAGAATTCTCTCCTCCCTCTCTCTAGAACCACCACCACCACCACCACCACCGCCGACCGTCGCCGCTCACCGTCCGACGCCGCCGTTGCTGCTTTTTTTCGTTGTTTGTGGTTTTCAAGATTTCATCACGTCCTTTTCAAGATCTATTGATTTCTAGCTTATTCATCATCATTTGTAAGCTTATTCCTAAACCTCTTTTTGATTACTTGATTTTCTTATATTTTTGGTTTAAATCCATGTGTTTGTGTTGTTTTTCAAAAAGAAATGGATTAAGTGTGAAAGTTAATGAAGTCTTATGTTTCTTTATATACATATTGTGATTAAGGTAAGGATGAGTTGATTTGTGTGTTGCAACAATGATAAGGATGAGATTAGAATAGTTATAAGTGTGGATTTGATGTTGGATTAGTATTGAATGGGGATTTGGATTAGACTAAGCACTATGGTGAAGTTTGGATTGATTTTTGAAGCGATTTGAGCATATATAGTTGGCTGTCCGAAATTTAAAAAGGGGTAAAAGGGTATTTAAAAATGTTTTGAGTTGCTAAAAGTCTAAGATTATGATAGTTGATGTTCTCCCGATCGTTTCGGTATAAAGAACGTAAAAATCCGCCTTATAACGAAGGAGTTATGGCCGTTTTAAGAATCACGAAACCATGTCAGAAGATTTTTAATGTGGTTGCTGATTGGAACATGAAAATGTGTTTTCAGACACTTTCGGGTTTGGTTGGGCTTTAAAAACATTAGCAAAACATATAGTAACACTTATATATTAATTAGGGACATTAGAAAGGTCATAAACATATTGTCGGGATGACGTTTGGAATTTCTAAATGGGGAAGTTTGTAATAAACGTAAAGTCACTATTGGCAAAATAAAAATGGAAAACTTAGACGTTTAGGATACCTTAAAGCGTTTAGGCGTGAAAAGGACTTAACAACTTTTATTATTAGACATCGTTAACGTTCGGGGTGTCGGGACTTCTAAAAACGGAAAACTTCTAAAAATAGTAACTTTTGGTATATATTAGCGAGATGGATGTGAAAAGTAGACGTTTAGGTTTCGTTAGTGCGTTTTTGGATATATGGACTTAGCCATTATAGGGTTTGGTATTAACGTCCCGAAACTAAAAACTTTCCTAAATTGAAAACTTTTCTAAAATAGTAACTTTATGAAAATGGCAACTTTTTGTATGAATGGCGTAACGTTTAGATAAACCTAATGAGTTTGTAAAGACACGTTTTTGTTAAATAAACTAAAGCACAAACACATATGGATGTCTATCTCTTTTATAAGCGTCTTATACAACGTTTCGTTATTTATTTCTCGTTCTAAAGCGCGTCTTATAATTAGGTTGCGGTTAGAGTCGTTCGGTTACTTTATCCTCTTCGTTGATTTACTATCTCATCGTTTGCTTAAGGTGAGTTTATAGCCCTGGTATGTGCTTAATTACGCATACATTTGACCTAATAAAACGAGCCTAAAATGACCTAAATATATCAAAAAATGCATTGTATTTTTGTATTTTGTGATTTATGCTGTGCAAATATCGGATATTCACTAAAGGACAAAAACAAGGCCAAAACTGGACAAAACCGAGAATGGGATTGGAAAGAGCGCGATAGTCGAAGCCGAAGAGGTGTTCATCTTAAATGGACCAACCCGACCCATGTTAATGGGCCAAGTCAGCCCATTAAGCCATTTATAAAAATCCCTTAAACAACTAAAGCCCAAAACCTTTTAATCCTAAACCCGGCCCAAACGGCCGAAAACCACTTAACACCTAAACCCAACACACCGTTAACCCTTAACTAAAATACCCTAAAACTGTTACAAAGTTAGTTCGTGGGGACTAACACAGTTAGTCCCTAATCTTTTTCACCGTTAGTCCTTGCACCATAACACCGTTAGTCCAACACTACCTTAAAACCTTTAACACCTTTAACACCCACCCCCGTTAACCCAAACAAATAATAAAACTCCTCAAACTACTCCCGCCAAATCCATCACCATCACTATTTACTGTCCTCTTCATTTTTACCCTACAAATCCAGACAAAACCCACTCACACCCCACGCAACACATCCTCCTAAGGAAGCTAACGCTGCCAATCCCACACCATTGGATTGGCTGAAGTAACACATCACCAAAATCAAGGCTGAGATTGGGCTCAAAGAAGCACAAAGAGGATTCAAGGGCTTAGATTAAATGGCGTAGAGAACACTCACAGAAGAAACACACATCAAAGGGCTAGATGCTTCTCAAGACCATTATAAATAGAGGGTGTTTTTCACACATTAAGGCATCTAGTTTTATCATATCTTTTTCTTGTAATTTACAGCTTATTAGTATAATTTTTAGATTATTGTCTTTCTTCTCAAGTATTGTAATGTTTTAAAAGTTTAATGAAAGTTTAAGTTTTATGCAAAATCTGTTTTATGTTTATGCAATCTTATGTTTGAAAATGTTTTGATAAGCTTTTATAAGCTCTTGTTCTCTTTTACGTAAGCTGTTTTACTTAAGCAATATAAGCTTTTCCATAGCTTATAGTGTTTAAGCTATTTTCATTCAAAAATCACTCAAAAGCTCATATGGATGATAAGCCAGATTTGGATGGGCTTATGGGTTTTACCAGCTTGTTTCTAACAAGCTGGAGCTTGTAGATAAGCTCTGTGAGCATATTGATGTCCTTGTTTAAGCAAAGGACAAAGGTATGTTCACTTTTTGATTTTAGCTTATTTTATGATTTTTCTTATTGCTTTGCTTATTACTACTTATTTCTGCTTAAAATTGTTTATTTTGTCTTATAATTGCTATTTGAATTCAGTTTAATGCTTAAAAGTCTTTAGTTTAAGTTTTGATATAAAACTTTTTTGATATTGCTTTAAACTGCTTATTGTGTTCTGCTTATTTAGAGTGCTTAACTTTCTGAGAAAAATGCTTAAATGTTCTTATTAAACCTTAATGATAATTTGTTTTCATGTTTTAAGAATTTTTTAAGTCTATCTTAGCTTAAAATGGATTTTATGATTTTTAAAGGGGTATTTGGCTAAGCAGTATTAACCATGTGTTAATACTGCTATTGCACACTTTTGTTCCTATTCCACTTTTGATTCATCATATTTTAGTCTTAATTCAAGTTTTAAGAAGTGTTTATTCAGATTTGAAAAGTTTTGAAGTTTGCTTTATAAAATTTCCATGTCTGCTAGAATTTTGAGCATTAAAACTGTTAGAATGAAGGATTGTTAAAAAAAGCTTTTGATGGGTATTTTTGAGTGTCAAACTGAGTTCATTCACATCATTTGAATCTTGTTTATATGGTCTAATACTGTTCCATTTCTTGTGCAAGTTTTTGCCAAATCAGTTAAAGGTTTTAAAGGCAGTTTTGATCTTCAAATTTAGGATAGTATATGTTTGTTATAGGTTCTGATTTTCATAGCATTAGTTCATTAGGTATAGAGCTTAATCTATTTCAGCTTATATTAGATTTTAGTAATCATTTGCTTATCTGAATTTAGGGCTGCAAAAGCCAGCTTAATTTTGTTAAAAACTTGAAAAAACCAAAAACATGAAATCTGTCAAAACTGTCATTTTCAAGTAAGGACCACTCAGATTTCCCAAGTGTATGATAATGCAATAGATGCAGACATCATATAAATGTAAAAACGTTACTCTAAGCTGCATGACTCGAAGCTAGACAAAAATGAATACCCAAATAAATGGACTACATTGCCCGTGGGTGATGTTCTAACCCGCAAACATCCTATATTCGACATGGTAAAACTTCGATTGTCCATGATAGCATAATCACCCGAACGGGTTTGTCAACCCCAATAGGATCTATTAATAACATTCGCACTCACAAACCCCAATTGACATTCATGAAAATGGGCTTAGATAAGGGTTATCGCTACTTATGCAACACGAATCATAACATTAAACTTAACCACTTGTTCCAATGTAAAGCATTGCATGTTTATTTCACCCCAAAAACTTATAAAAACAAAAACATGTAAAACGTGGGGCCCTATGAACTCACGCTTGAGGTGGGCAAATACCAAAATGTATCACAAATAGGCGTCACACAAATCATCAGATGTCAACCTATTTAAATTAAGCGTCGTATAATTACTAATCACACTTTAACAACAAATCAAGCATAATTCTATAAATCTAATCACCATCTAATTGTTTGAGTGAAAACATGTTTATAAATATTAAAACGTTTATAAACATACTTTTGGTAAATACGCCATAACTTTCGCGTTTTAAGTCCGTTTCTTGCGTTTCTTATGCCCATGTTTTCGTATTAAGATGAGTGATCGATATTTGACATTTTCATAATTTTGGTCCTTTGATGAACAGTAACTTTTACTGTTCATGCCAGACATGAGTTTACTT
>BQNB010028196.1:0-56895 GCA_026074375.1 Tanacetum coccineum | reverse complement strand
ATCTTAAGGTTACAAAGATCTTATGTCAGAGCCGAATCGTTTTTTGCTTTACATTATCTTAAAATTATAAGATCATAAGATCAGACTCGGGATCCTGACAATCGGGATCCTGACAATCGGGATCCTGACAATCGGGATCCTGACAACCATGAGAATTAGTATGAAGCCTTCGTGTATGTTCTTTGCTATGTTAACGTCAAACATAAAGAGAGAACATCAACGACAACTTGATATGAAGGCTTAATATTTTTGAAAATGCTTTTGAATGCATTCATCATTTTATGTTATGGCGGATATGATTGTGTGAAACGGATCAAGTAAATAATGAACGGATCAAGTAGGGACGGAGCCTAGACCAATTATGACAGGGTGCACAATTTTTTTTAACTGTAATATAATAGAGTTAAAAAGTGAATTAAAACGAAGATTTTATTAAAACGATAAGACTAGAAACACATTTCGATTGAACGGGAGCATTTATGATACATATGGTAAAAATCATTGTTTTTTTTAAATTAACACTACATCGGAAAAAATCCATAGGTGTTCCGGGCACCCGCGAGACTCCCCATGACTCCGTCCCTGAGATCAAGTACTGGAACATTTGATTTTACCTAAAGTTTTTTTCTTTGCTAAGATTAAATTGCAATCACATGGGTTGATTCTTAAACAATATTTTGCTATCTTACTCTTAATGCTCTCTACTCTCATCAAATGTGTTAGCGGAAATGTTATATGGTGTCCAGTGTCCTAACCTCTGTCTTTGGAAATTTTATTTATTAATGTTTTTTTGTTTGAAAACTTTTATGTAAAATATGTATGTAACGGGTATCGTTAACAGTCCTTCTATAATTGTAGGTACTTATTTTAAGCGAGACATATTCTGCATTGCGTTAGTGTTTCTAATTAAGGGAGTCATATATTTAAGCAAAATTGTGTGTAATCCATGCCAATAAAAACCCGTGTAGTGTAACTTGTTATTTTCCATAGTGTGAAATATTAATTGTCTAGAACCATAAACATGTATAGTTCAAATAGATCACCAGAGAGATTTAAAGTTGTGACTCATGACGCGGGCATAAATACAAGTTAAACTAGACATTTTGATTCGTTGGTACACATATTTGGTATTGATTAGAATAGTACTAATTCATGAGTAAAGAATCTAGGCACCTTATTGTTGTTTTTGTAGCGGATACCAAAAGAACTTCTTATCCCACATAGGTTAAAGAGAAGAAATGATTTTACATTATATACCAAAGTGTATGCACAACACCCGTTGATACGTTTGTAATCATCATCAAACATGATTAAACGTGATTACAAACATATTCATATTTGACATGAAGTCTTAATATTTTTGGAAATGAATTTAAACGGTGAATGAAGTCGTAATGTTTTTTGGAAATGAATTTAAATGTTGCATTCACCGTTGCTAGGTGTTTACGCAAGTAACGAATGTATCAAATAACGGAATATATGACCTCACGTATGTTTATCGGCTGATTCTCGAAACTTGGTATCAGTTATCAAAGTAGATTTAGAAGATAAACGATTTATAATGAACAAAAATCATAGATTTAGAAGATAAACGACTTACAGTGAACACAAATCGGCCAGTGACGGATTTAGGGGGTCCTGCAGTGTCACAGGACACCGATGAAAATTTGTCCCGTAGTGTTAACTTGTCTAAAAAAACCTCGAATATGTTTAAATGCGCCCGGTCCCAAAAACTTGTGTATACTATTATGTTTTAGAGAGAATTACATAAATCGTCCTTGTGGTTTGCCGGGTCTAAAACATTTCGTGCCTGTGTTTTTTTTTTCATCGGGACATGTCCTTATGGTTTTGACCCATTACGGGTTTAGTCCCTTGACCAACATTTCTCATAGTTTGACCGTTAACTTGAAGGGTATTTTCTTCTTTCATATATTTTATTATTATTATTTGAGTACGTTGTAAAAATCGTCCCTGTGGTTTTGTCAAATTGTAGATTTTGTCCTCGTGGTTTTAAAATTTCAGACTAATAATAATTATAATAATAAAAAATAATAATTATTATTATTATTAGTATAATAACTTATTATTTTATTATTGGATGTTGATGATCAGGAGGAGATGTGTTTCCATTCGAAACGCTTATGCATTCATACGAAGTCAGGTAGGAATATCTCGGAGGAGTTTAAAATTATTTATCGCGGAAAGGTATTTTGGATTCGTGCTAATGAAACTCCAGGTTGGGTTCCTGACTTTGTGGATGAATCTGATGATGAAGATCAGAATGACGATGACTCTAAGGATGGTGGATCCAATGTGCACGAAATGGGTAGCTGTGGTGGTGATAGTGATGTGGAGGAGGTTCCGGATACTTTATTTGAGAAGGATGGGCAGGTGAAAAATAACATGGAGGAGGAAGTTATGGATAAACCAGAGGACAAATCGGAAGACCCGTTTCATATTTATTCGTTGCTCAATAAAAAAAAGACATGGTGGGTAATGATAATAACTCAGAATTTAGTATGAAGTATCCTCCTGGCTTCACTCCTAATGAGGGTACTGATGCGGCTTCTATGCATATGGAGGGTGGCAGAAACGACAATGTTGAGAATTTGAATGATTGTAATATGGAAGAGGCTAATGTTATTTTTAGTGGTAATCGATCCACTATGAACTCTAAGGATGATGGTGCAGACTCGGTACGTTCAGGTCACTTTAAAAAATCTGAGATCCCTCGGACAGGTGGTTCAATTCTGAGCTTACTGGATGAATTGGTGAAAGTAGGGCAAGTTATGGGTTACAATATGGATGGGTGTAAGTCTAATATGGCAGAGATTATTACATCACAAGGAGCGGAGGAGGTGTATCGATGAATTGTTTGTCCTTGAATATTCAAGGCCTTGCCCAAAAGGCTAAAAAAGACTGGGTTAAGGAGTTGTGTGTTAGGAATAAGGTGAATTTTTTGGCGTTACAAGAAACAAAGATGGAGAACATGGATCTTATATGTGTGAAGACGTGTTGGGGAAATTTGGCTTTTGATTATGTTCATAGTGATTCTGTAGGGAACTCGGGTGGTATTCTATGTGTGTGGGATCCAAATTCCTTTTGTAAGAGTAATGCTACTATTTCGGATTACTTCGTTATGGTTCGAGGTGTGTGGCGTCTAACTGGTCAGGATCTTCTCATGATTGCGGTTTATGCTCCGCATGATTTCAAAGATAAACAGTTGTTGTGGGATTATTTAACTCGTGAGATTGGTAAATGGAAAGGAGAGGTGGTGATTATGGGTGATTTTAATGAGGTTCGGTATAAATCGGATAGGTTCGGTTCGGTGTTTAATGTTCAAGGCGCAAATATGTTTAACTCGTTCATTACGAATGCGGGATTGGTTGAGGTTTCTTTAGGTGGTAGTTCCTTTACGTGGTGCCACAAGTCCGCAACAAAGATGAGTAAGTTAGATAGATTTCTTGTGTCTGAAAGTTTATTGAGTACTTGGCCGAATATCACTGCTGTTACTTTGGAGCGTTATCTTTCTGATCATCGACCTATTTTACTTCGTGAATCTCATTTTGATTATGGTCCGACTCCGTTTCGATTTTTTCATTACTGGTTTGAAATGGAAGGATTTTCTAAAATTGTGGAAGATGCGTGGAGGGAGTGCCCGCGTGATGAGTCTAATGCGATGATTAACATGATGGGAAAGTTAAAATACCTTAAAACTAAGATTCGGGAATGGAATAAAACGAATATGTTATGTGTGAAAAACGTTAAAGCAAAATACAAGGTCGATCTTGAGGATGTGGAAGCGATTATTGATAATGGTAATGGTAACGAGGAGGTTGTTAATAAAAGAGCGGAGATTGTTAATAATCTTCAAAGTATTGATAAACTACATTCGTTAGAAACGGCACAAAAGGTTAAAGTTAAATGGTCAGTTGAAGGGGATGAGAACTCTAGTTTCTTTCATGGCATGCTTAACAAAAAACGTAATCTTCTTAATATTCGGGGTATCATGATCGATGGAATCTGGATCGATAATCCGAACAGGGTGAAGCGGGAATTTTTTAATCACTTTAGTAAAAGGTTTTGTAAACCTGATCCTAGGCGTGCCCTTATTCAGATGAAATATCAGAAGTGTCTATCATCGGAACAAAGGACGGAGTTGGAGAGTGAGGTGACCAATGACGAAATCAAGAGGGCGGTGTGGGATTGTGGGACGGATAAAGCTCCGGGTCCTGATGGTTTCACTTTCGGTTTCTACCGTCGATTTTGGTACATTATTGAAAGTGATGTGTACGATGCCGTGAAACATTTCTTTACATACGAAGATATTCCTAAAAGATGCAATTCGTCCTTTATTGCGTTGATTTCAAAATTTTCGGGTGCTAATTTGGTTAAAGACTTTAGACCTATTAGTCTTATTGGGAGCTTGTATAAAATCATTGCAAAAATTCTGACGAATCGTCTTGTTGGTGTTTTGGGTGATATTGTTAATGAGGTGCAATCTGCTTTTATTGCAGATAGGCAGATTTTAGATGGCCCGTTTATTCTTAATGAAGTGCTCCAGTGGTGCAAGGTGAAAAAGAAACAGTCTTTAATTTTCAAGGTAGATTTTAAGAAAGCTTATGATTCGGTTCGGTGGTGGATTTTGGAGAAGTTCTAGTAAGTTTGGTTTTGGAGAAAAGTGGCGTAACTGGATACAATGTTGCCTTAGGTCTTCGAGAGGATCTATTATAATTAATGGTAGCCCGACGGAGGAGTTCCAATTCTGCAAAGGGCTAAAACAAGGTGATCCGTTATCCCCGTTTTTGTTCATTTTAATCATGGAAAGCCTACATTTATCGTTTCAACGGGTGGTGGACGCGGGAATGTTTAAGGGAATTAAATTAGGCGATTCAGGTGAATAATTTCTTCCAAAATGTTCTCACACGGATGATGCGGTTTTTGTAGGACAGTGGTGTGAGAGTATATTTCTACTTTAGAGTATGTTCTCGGAGTGTTTTTTAAATGGGGCGTCTGGCTTAAGAATTAATATGAGCAAGAGTAAAATTATGGGTGTTTATGTGGATAGTGATAAGGTTAAGAGGGTCGCACTGAAACTTGGGTGCCTTATTCTTAAACCTCCGTTTTTATATCTCGGTTTGATAGTGGGTGGCTCTATGTCTCGGGTGCATGCGTGGAATGAGGTTGTAGAACGGGTTATGAAAACGTCTCTTCTTAAATGAAGATGAAACATGTCAATTTGAGGTAGGCTTACAGTTATTAAAGTCGGTTTTTAGGATCGATGCCTATTTTCCATATGTCTTTATTTAAAGTCCCTTCGGGTGTGCTTTGTACGTTAGAGTCGATCCGTAGCCATTTCTTTAATGGGCATGATTCCAACAGTAAGAAAGCCTCATGGGTTAATTGGAAGAAGGTTTTAGCTCCTAAAGAAAGAGGAGGTCTTGGTGTATCAAGTTTATATGCTTTGAATAGAGGGTTAATGTTCAAATGGGTGTGGAGGTTTTATACGCAAGATTCTTCTTTATGGGCAAGGGTTATTAAGGCGATTCATGGGGATGACGGTAAAATGGGAGTGATCACGAGAGCTGGATCTAAGTCTTGTTGGATGAATATTGTTCACGAAACTAATGCCTTGTTGAATAAAGGTATTGACTTAATTAAGTTTATGCGTATTAAACTTGGGAATGGGCAAATAACATCTTTCTGGGAGGATATGTGGAGTGAAGGTGGCACGCTCAAAAATCGGTATCCGCGTATATATGCTCTTGAATCTAGTAAATCAATTACTGTTGGGATGAAAGTAGCGCAACCCAGTTTGGCTTTTTCATTTCGTAGAGCGCCGAGAGGGGGTGTGGAACAAGAATAATTCAATGAGATTGTTGCTTTGGTGAATGATGTCATTTTAGCTCCTATATCTGACAGATAGACTTGGACGTTGGAGAGTTCGGGAGATTTTTCCGTGGCTTCGGTTAGAAAATTAATTAACGATAAATCGATTCCGGTGGTTGATTATAAAACTCGATGGATTAAATATGTGCCTATTAAGGTGAATGTTCATGCGTGGAAAGTCAAGTCTGATTCGCTGCCATCTAGGTTTAACATATCTCGTCGAGGTATTTATTTGATTCAGATCATGTGTGTCTATTTGGTGATAAGGGGGCGGAGACGTCTAGCCATTTGTTCTTCTCGTGTTGCATGGTCAGACAAGTTGTTCGCCTTATCACTTGCTGGTGGGATGTTCCTTATATGGAGTTCGAAGCATACGATGGTTGGTTGGCTTGGCTAGTGAATTTGCGTTTACCGTATAAGAATAAAATGATGCTTGAAGGAGTGTTTTACGTAATGTGGTAGCACCTATGGACGTTTCATAACAAGACTATTTTAGAGGCTAAGGCTCCAGCGAAGGCATTGTTTTTTGATGATGTAGTGTGTAAGTCTTATAATTGATGTCAGTATAGATGTAAAGCGTCGTTTGCTTGGAACGATTGGCTTAAAAATCCGCATCTTATTTCTTTGTAGTTGCTAGCTTTTTGCTAGTTTATTATCAATAAAATAGCTGTTAAAAAAACACCCTGAGTGAGAAAACAAATTCTACGATATTTGAAATGGCAGATTTTGATTCACCAATGAAAGTAGAGGCGAGTAGAAAACTGAAAAATAAAACCAAAATTAAAACAAAAAAAACTAAACTAAAAAAGACCGCCTCAAATGACCAATCGATGGGGGTGGTTTTAAGTTTTGAAAAACCAAATTTTACCAGGTGATTTCTGGCATCTTACAAAAAACCAAACAATAAAAATCGTCCCGTCCCACCTTTATACCACTTTTTTATATACTTACTAGTCCTCTAACCCGCCCAACGGGCGAGCTAATTTCGTACTCCCTCCGTCCCATAATTATAGTCCACATTTCCTTTTTTGTTTGTCCCAAATTAATTGTCCATGTCCAAAAATAAATAGGAAATTTATATTAAGTTTACCATATCGCCCTCACTTGATGTTATTATTACACACTTTAAAGAAGTTAGAAATTAATTGGTTAAAGGTAAAATTGTCATTGTGCAAAAATTAAGAGAGAGAAAGTTGTAAAGATGATGTTTTTCTTAAACTACGTATTTTTTGTCGATGAACTATAATTATGGGACAGAAGGAGTAATATTCTGTACATAATTTTATTTTATGTAATACGTTATTTCTATTAGTCTTTTTTATTGCATGCAAGGTTTTAAAAAGCAAGCCATAGCGCCGTTAAGGTCTTGCATTTTCACCATTTATTCCTCTATTTACATTGTTTTTTTTCTGCCTTATCTCTAGACCCCGTGCTCATTCTTTTATCGCGTACTGACTAAATATCGGCAAGGAAACAAGACCATAGTTGTTCTTGTGTAGATTTGATTCAAGGTTTTCCAAGGAAAGGCGATTGTTATTTAACACTATTAGTACTAGCATACTCTTTTGCTACGCAACCGGTATGTTTACCAATCCTAATAGAGATCACATACTTTGATCTTATAGTTTTCTTGATGAAGAATTGCTAAAAAGTAAACACGTCTTTTACTTTCTTGTTATGTAATTTAAAAGACTATATGGTGAAGATACATAACTTGTTATTATTCCGCTCGTACCGTATTATTAATAGTAATATGATCTTTATGTCTACTAATTCCAAAGTGGCTTCAAGAGCCGGTCATATAATCTATAAAATACATAATTGTTAACAAGAACTTTAAAAATTGCTAGGTTTGATGTTGTCTTAATTTTTTATGTTGATTATCTTGTGTTCATAAAACCCTAATTAGGGGTAATAAAATTAATTAGAACAAAACCCTAAGATGTATGCATTTTTATTTTGATGGATACGGTAGTTTAATTGTAATAATCGGTATGTATTAATCGTTAATATGAATTTTCTCGCTTTATTAATTAATTTGATGAGATCCATGGTGAATCTTGCAAGTTTACCATGGATGATGACATGAGATATATGATATATGGATGTATAATAATTGTTAAGTTTTAAACATGCATAATTGATGATAAAAATCGGATCTTGATGTGTATTAGTTGAATTTTTTGTTTTTCGTAGTGTTCTGACACCTGTTAGTAAAAAAATTCATAATATATTCATCCGATGTCGAAAAAATCTAAAATTTTGGTGGGTGTTCCACGACCTTAGATCTACAACTTTGTAGTTTTGAGCTAGGGCTCGAGAAGACTCTAGCTATACTCTGACGTCACCTGAAGTGAATTTAAATTGTTTTGACAGTTTTATGCTATGTGTCTTTAATTTAATTTAAATCACATAGATTTTAGGTTATTATCAATTGGTTATGCATGTGGTATGTGATTAATGTGTTAATCGGATATATGTTTTAGTTGTTTATGTTTTTAGATTTATTATAAACTAAATCTTGCAAGGTCTTATGTGGTACTTAAATGAATCGCCCTTACATGGTTTTAAACATACTCACGCCGAGACTAGCAAGAATCAAGTTTATAATGTGTTTTGCTATCTTTAAAGGTTTAGAATGTTATTAATGACATAATTTGCAAAAGTACTATATAGTTGTAAGGATAAGGTTTGGGGAGACTCATCAAGACTTCAGTCTTGTTGATACCATTACCCTATGGTATGTGCTTAATTACACATACCATTTTCCATTAAAAACGGACTTAAAAGACTAAAAACGTACCAAAGATACATTGTATTTGTATGTTTTGCATTTGAATTGTGCAGGAACGGATATTCAAAAAAGAAAGCAAAAAACGACCAAACCAAGCACGGGATGGAAAGCCAAAGTCAGTCAAAGTCAAAAGTCAGCCACATGAAGAAAATACAACTTGAGGGACTAAAACTGCCAAATCTCAAGTTGTATTACAAAAGTAAAAGACAAGGGTCGAAATTGCAAACCGGGCGAAGTTTGCAACAAAGTTATAAGAAATGAGGGGCCAAAGCTGCCAACCTTCCCAAAATCCATCTTTCCCGCCCAACAAAACCCAGTTACAACTTAGGGATGTCTTCCCATACCTTCTCCCTGCAAAACCAATTCAACACATGATAAATCATTCAACCACCCTTCTACTATTTCCCCCCTTGCTTATAATTGCCATGTTGGCAATCCCTCACCATTTCCAAGAAATTTCGATGGCTGTGATTGACTCCAAAGAAGCACAAAGAAATTAATAGCTGGGTTTTGGTTAGAATCACCTCACACAACAAGCACACTTTGTTTTTGCTCTCACAAAAGAAGCACAGTTGGAAGACCCAAAGAAGAAGACTTCGGCTATAAATAGAACCTTTTGTAAGCCTTTGAGGCAACTAGTTTTTTCTTTATCTTACAATATCTTAGCTTAATTTTCAATATATCTTAGCTTATTTCAGTACTTAAAGTCATTTACAGCTTTCACTTTCAGCTTTGTAACACTTTCAAGTTTTAATGCAAATTTGAGGTTAAGTCAATTTACAATTCCAAGTATTAAGTTTCTAAATTGTGCTGTTTTGTGTTCAAAGCGTCATTTAAGTTGTTTATAAGCTGCTTTAATTAAGTAAATTTAAAAAGTTAAGTAGTTAAGAGAAAATCACAAAAATCACTCTCAAAATACACCACAACTTATTTTATGGATGATAAGACAGTTCTGGATGGGCTTTTCGGACACTACTGATTGTTTTAACACAAGCTAGAGCTTGTAGATTCTTGGTTTAGCCCTGTTTTGAGCAAGGGTGTTGTAAGTCTCTCTTTTTCTTACTTTACTTATTTACTACAGAACTGCTTATAGTACTTATTTGTTACCTATATTTGCTTATTTATGCTTTATTATGATGTTTAGTGCTTATCTTGCTTAGTTGTTAGTTTAAAAGTGGTTTGTGCAATTCTCTTAGTTAGTACTGTTAGTTCATTTGTTAAAACTGTTAGACTAATTCAGCTTATTTAAGGGCTTATTTTTTGATTGAAATCTGCTTAGAAGTGTCTTATGTTGTTATTTGATAATCTGTTTTTAATCAGGATGAAAAGAAAATTGATTTTTGAAAACTTTAAGGGGTGTTTAGAACAAGCAGTACTAACTCCAAGTTAGTACTGCTGGTTCATTTTCTTGGATTCCAAAGGTAGCAGTACTAACTCAAAGGTAGCAGTACTAACTCCAAGTTAGTACCGTTAGTTAAAACTGTTAGTACTGTTGGTTCATTCTTGCTGATTAGCTTATTATTTCTGCTTGTTTAAGATTTGCTTAGCTTTTTAGAGTAGATTAAGCCATTTTCGCCTGCTGTCTTTAGTAGAACTTACTTTAGCTTATCTGCCTTTTCATAGTAATTTTAAGAGATTATCAGTTTTTAGATTTTAGCTTATTCTCCATTCTAGTTTATTGTAGTTGCTTATTCTTATGCCTGAGTGCTTATTAGGGATAGTTAAATATCTGTTTTAGCTTATTTGCTTATTTCTTGTTCCATTGTGTTTTGGCAGGGCTAGCAGTACTAACTCCAAGTTAGTACTGTTAGTTGATACTGCTAGTACTGTTGTTAGTACTGCTGAGTTTCTCTTGCTTAGCTTAGCTTAATTGCTTGCTGAATTTGCTTATTTAGAGTTAGTCTAGCTTATTTTGTTTTGTCTTAAGTTTATTTGAGCTTATTTGTGTCTTAGTTTAAAAGTTTTAAGTGTTTTTACCATTTCTAGCTTTTATGCTTGTTCTAGCTTATTTTCCTTGCTTATCTTTGTGTGCATCTGCTTATTAGGTTTAGTGCCCAATCTTATCCAATCATTCCTTGTCTTATTCAAACATCGATTATCAATTCGTCTTTCGATTTTCCATTCTAGCCTCGTTGGGACATAACGACCCGGAGACACCCTATACTGCTTCCGGTTTTATTGATTTCGTGGGTCCTGATCCTTGTTATGTATTTACATATGTTCACGTATTTATTTATATATAATAAGGGGTGACTTATGTTTATATTTATTGGTATATATAATAAGGGGTAAGTTTTGGCGAGTCAAATTTTGGCGCCGCTGCCGGGGAGGCTGTGAAAAAGAATATCGTTACGTTTGACAATTTGTGTTTAAATCTGTGAATATTTTCTTTATAAAAACATAAAAAGTACAAAAATATTTTTCATTTTCTTTTATTAGTATAATTATCATATAAAAACAAAAGAAAAACCAAAATATTATAAAAAACATTTTCCATATAAACGAAATTTAAATTCACAAATTGGTAAAAATACCAAAATATAATATTCTCAATTGAGGTATTATCATAATAACTTCCGGTGAACTTATTGGTTCCCAACTCAAACAAAAGATTTAAAAAACTTGCCATTTGTGTCTCTTACAACGTACGGCTCACCTTGAAAAGTTAAACAAACTATAAAGTGGGTATAAGGAGGGTTGTTCCAAGGAACTACGACCCGAAAGGAGAAATAAGCTTCGCGCTATTCCTACTCCTCCGCTCACCTGTGCGTTTATCATTTTGAGAGCTACCATGAAGTAAGTAGATTATTTGGTTGAAGTTGTCTTATCTCATTGTCCGGTAAAATACATTGTGAATAAATCATTGAAAAAAAAAATTAGTGTAAATTTTCTTTTTATATTTCTATTTTGTGCATGCGCACTCGTTCTCAAGCCCGTAAACGTCGACAACAACAAGTCCGACAAACTTCTGTTGAATCACCAAATCTTGAGAAGCCAAATAACAATCAAGAAACTTTCAATCCTCCCATAGTTACGATGGCCGATAATCGTACTATGGCGCAATTGCTCGAAGCACCCACCGAGGGTTACGAGGATGCAATCGTTGTTCACGAAATTACCTTCGAACAATGTTGAGATCAAGCCATGGTCTAATTAATCCTTGTTCAAAAACAAGCAATTTTTTTGGACATCGATTAAAGAAGACCCACATGCTCACATCTGATATTTCAACAAGATCACTTCTACGATGAAGTTCCCGAACGTCCCGAGTACGTCGGTTAAGCTTATGCTTTTCCCATTTTCCCTCGAGGGAGCAGCCCGGATTTGGCTTGAAAAAGAGCCCCCTCAATCGATTCTTACATGGGATGATCTTGTTTCGAAATTCATTCAATTCGTCCTTCCCTCTATAACAACAAATCTTCGAAATAGAAATCCAAGATTTCAACAAAAATTTGATGAACGTTTTACGAGCATGGGACTATTCAATGCTCTTTTAGGGGTATGCCCGCATCATGGGTTTTCAGAATTGCATCAACTCGATACATTCTATAATTCCCTAAATTCGAATGATCAAGATTCATTGAACTCCGCTGCGGGTGGTAACTTTCTGGATAAAATGCCTCGAGAATGCCTAAAAATCATCGAGAGCAAGTCCAAAGTTCGTCAATCACGAAGCAAGGCCATTGTTTCCAAAGTGAGTACGAGCTCTTCCACCCCAGCAGTTTCATCCGATATTGCTGAGCTGAAAGATATGGTTAGAGCATTGATTCTCGATAAGAAAAACCAAACTCCAGCTCCCGCTCCTGTAAAAGCAGTCGAGCAAAGTTGTGTAACTTGCGGGGGTGGTCATTCTTACCAAAATTGTCCAGCCACCGATGGCAACATCTATCGTGACAATATCCAAGAATACGTGTCACAAGCCGCCGCAGTCAACTACAACCAAGGGAATGCCAGTTACCGACCTCAGATGGTCGCAAACCAAATTCGACCTCCCGGTTTTCCTCCTATGCAAAACCATCAAAACAACCAAAATCGGGGGATCAATTTCAACCAAAATCGGGGGAACAATTTTAACCAAAATCGGGGTAATAATTTCAATCAAGGACAAGTTTACAATCCCTAGATTAATATCCCTCGACTTTTCAAGCTACAGTTACACCAGCCACTCAGGGATGTGTCTAAGCCGATTTTGATAACTACGTCAAAGCTTGTGACTCGGTTATGCAAAATATGACAAAATCAATTGGCAAATATAACGACCGGATCACCAAATCGTTATTTTTTTTTTTTCTAATAGTAATTACCGCTTCTACTTCAGGTTTGGGTTCTCTTCTAAGCAACACCATTGTCTAAACCGAAGGTGATGTGAAAGCAATCACTACTCGAAGCGGTGTATCCTCATAATGGACCTCAAATTTCTTCTCTCCTAAAGAGAAGGAAATGAACGACGTGACAAAGGGATACGGTGCAACAAAGCACCGAAAAACATCCAACCTCAGTGGTCCAAACTGATGACCAAATTGTGAGGCCAATTGTTGCTTCAAAGACTAAACCAACCTTGCCTTATCCTTCAAGGGCTCCAACAGAAAAGCTCTGTGAAAAAGACAATCTTCTAGCTTTAAAATTTATGAGTATTTTTCTAGAATCTCAATTTCGAGCTAAGTTTCCGCGGACGCTCTCCTACACATGCACAAATTTACACCATGTTTGCAAGCTCCTCAATGACAAGGACAAGATGATTGAAGTTGCCAAAGACACGGTAACGAGAAATTGCTCGGCGGTTATCCTAAAAAAGTTTCCCGAGAAACTTGGAGACCCCGTAGATTTCTTATACTGTGTGATTTTTCGGAGATGAATGAATGCTTAGCCTTGGCCGATCTCGGTGCAAGCATCAACCTAATGCCTCTCTCATTTGGAAAGAACACTAAGTCTACAGCTTTGACCTAAACACGAATGATACTTGAACTTGCACGACAGAACGATTATTACTCAACCGGAATCGCCGAGGTTGTTTTCGTAAAAGTTGGGGAACGGTTTTCTTTTTGCCCGATTTTATGGGCGTTGATTAAGTTGCCGGATCCTCGGGTTCCCCTAATCTTAGGAAGACCTTTCTTGAGGACGACACGTTGCCTTAATTGTATGTTCACAGGTGAAACAAATGACCCTTAGGCACGATGATGACCAATCCGTGACCTTCAAAGTTGGTGATACTAAGACTTTCTCCTACAATATCATTGAATCGGTTAACCGAGTCGATGTTATTGACATTGCTTGTGAAGAATATGTTCAAGAAGTACTTGAAATTTCTGAAAGTGGCAATCCCACTTCTACTTCGGACCTTATGATCGATTCTCGCTCTCCATCTTTCACTCCCTTCGGAGGAAGTGATTTTCTAATGGAAGAGATCGATGAATTTCTTGAACATGATGATTCAATACCACCAGGTGTTGACGGCATCTATGATTCTGAGGGAGATACTGTTTACCTTGAGGAATTGTTAAGTGTGATCAATAGTGACCCAAATCTCCCTCCGTCACCAGTTTGTGAAATTAATGTGCCTGAAAAGATTAAATCTTCATGTGAAGATCCTCCCGACCTTGAACTCAAAGACTTACCATCCCATCTTGAGTATGCGTTTTTGGAGGGTGATGACAAATTACCCGTCATAATCGCTAAAAACTTGAAAGATGAGGATAAAACCGCCCTGATCAAGGTTCTTAAGTCACACAAACATGCCATAGCTTGGAAGATTTCTGATATTAAGGGGATAGATCCACAGTTTTGCACCCATAAGATTTTGATGGAGGAAAATGCCAAACCCATAGTTCAACATCAGAGAAGGGTTAACCCCAAAATCCATGAGGTTATTAAGCAAGAAGTTATCAAACTTTTTGATGCCGGGTTAATTTACCCTATCTCTGACAGTCCCTGGGTGAGCCCGGTTCATTGTGTCCCTAAAAAGGGAGGCATAACCGTGGTAAAAAATGAAGAAAATAAGTTAATACCCACTAGGTTGGTTACGGGATGGCGAGTTTGCATCGACTACCGAAAACTCAATGATGCCACTCGTAAAGACCATTTCTCATTGCCATTTATGGATCAGATGCTTGAAAGATTAGCCGAAAATAAGTACTATTGCTTTTTGGACAGATTCTCTGGCTATTTTCAGATCCCGATTGACCCACTTAATCAAGAAAAGACTACCTTCACCTGCCCTTATGGGACATTTGCCTATCGTCGCATGCCTTTTGGGTTATGCAATGCACCGGGCACATTCCGGAGGTGTATGGTTGCAATCTTTCACGATATGATTGAGAAAACCATGGAAGTCTTCATGGATGATTTCTCAGTTTTTGGGGATTCTTTCTCCTCTTACCTTTCCCATTTAGACAAAATGTTCCAAAGGTATGAAGACACCAATCTTGTGCTAAATTGGGAAAAGTGCCACTTTTTGGTTAATGAAGGCATAGTCCTTGGCCATAAGATTTCTAAGACCGGGATTGAGGTTGATAAGGCAAAAGTTGATGTCATTGCAAAATTGCCTCATCCCACTACCGTGAAGGGTATTCGCAGTTTTCTCGGTCACGCCGGATTCTACCGACGATTTATTCAGGATTTTTCCAAAATCGCCCGGCCTATGACCCACCTCCTTGAAAAAGAAACTCCGTTTATCTTCTCGAAGGAATGCATCGAAGCATTTGAAACCCTTAAGATGAAGTTAACCCAGGCTCCAATTCTAGTTGCTCCCGATTGGGACTTGCCCTTTGAAATCATGTGTGATGCAAGTGATTTTGCTGTTGGGGCAGTCCTAGGGCAACGTAAGACCAAGCACTTCCAGCCGATACACTATGCAAGCAAAACTATGACCGAGGCTCAAGCACATTACACTACAACGGAAAAAGAATTACTTGCCGTAGTGTATGCTTTCGAGAAATTCCGGCCATATCTTGTCTTGTCCAAAAGCATAGTGTATACGGACCATTCGGCTCTCAAGTACCTGCTTGCTAAGCAGGATGCTAAGCCAAGATTGCTCCGGTGGATTTTGCTGCTCCAAGAATTTGATGTCGTTATCCGTGATAAAAAAGGAGCAGAAAATCTCGCCGCCGACCACCTTTCTAGACTTGAAAATCCCCATCAAAGTGAGCTCGAGAAAAAGGAAATTACGGAAACATTTCCTCTCGAGACACTTGGGATGGTTACCTTTCGTGGTGATGATAATGCCCCATGGTTTGCCGATTTTGCAAACTACCATGCGGGGAATTTTGTGATCAAAGGGATGTCGTCTCAGCAGAAAAGAAAGTTTTTCAAAGACGTCAAACACTACTTTTGGGACGACCCCTTCTTGTTTAAGATATGTGCGGATCAAGTGATCCGGCGGTGTGTGCACGGCAAGGAAGCTCTCGACATCCTCGAAGCTTGCCATAATGGACCCACGGGGGGACATCATGGTGCAAATCTCACCGCCAAAAAGGTCTTTGATGCCGGTTTCTTCTGGCCCACAATTTACAAAGATGCCCACGAGTTGGTTAAAAACTGCGACTCGTGCCAGCGTCAAGGAAAAATTTCACAACGTGATGAGATGCCTCAAAATTCCATCCAAGTTTGTGAAATCTTTGACATTTGGGGCATTGATTTTATGGGGCCGTTCCCGTCTTCAAGAGGGAACAAATATATACTCGTGGCAGTCGATTACTTATCGAAATGGGTTGAAGCGAAAGCGCTCCCCACCAATGATGCCCGAGTTGTTTGCAAATTTCTTAAATCTCTCTTCTCCAGATTTGGTGCCCCTCGTGCAATCATAAGTGATCGCGGAACCCATTTTTGCAATGACCAGTTTGCAAAGGTCATGCTTAAATACGGAGTCACTCATCGTCTCTCCACCGCGTATCACCCACAAACAAGTGGGCAAGTTGAGGTATCGAATCGTGGCTTGAAATGAATTCTTGAAAGGACCGTGGGCAAAAATCATGCCTCTTGGTCGGACAAACTGGATGACGCTCTCTGGGCCTTCCGTACAGCTTACAAAACACCCATCGGGTGCACTCCGTACAAGCTTGTATATGGAAAGGCATGTCATCTACCGATTGAGTTGGAGCACAAAGCTTACTGGGCCCTTAAGCATACAAACTTTGATATCAAAACAGCGAGTGATCACAGAAAAGTTCAACTCAATGAACTTTGTGATCATGCTTATGAAAATTCTTTGATTTACAAGGAGAAAACAAAGAGAATCCATGACTCCAAGATCAAAAATTGCGTTTTCAACATCGGTGATCGAGTCCTCCTCTTTAACTCTAGATTAAAGATTTTCTCGGGTAAGCTTAAGACCTACTGGAGTGGACCATTCACTCTAACCTAAGTTTTTCCATATGACACTGTCGAGTTATCCCAAAACTCTGGGCCAAATTTCAAAGTGAATGGTCATCGTTTAAAGCACTACTTTGGAGGGGACGTACCACAATTGGTAGTCTCGGATCTCCAGACGTTCCCATGGACCAATAAATTTGGGGACGGGTCAAGCATAGCGACCTTAAACAAGCGCTTTGTGGGAGGCACCCCATGCTTATCGTAGTAGTAGTATGTAGTAATGAATAAGTGTTTTGTTTCTTGTTGTGTGGAGGCTCGCCTCTTCCATTACCCGTGTTTTGTGTTTTGTGTTGTTATTTGTCCAGGATTGCCCGGATTGTGAAGACTCTCGTGCTCTCAGTTTTGCCCTTCATCCACAAGAGTTTCACATCCTCAGCTTCATTTTTGGGAATCCAATATCCAAATCTAATCGACTAACGTTTTATCTTCTGGCACACTTAATAAACGGCCTTAGATTTACGTAGGTACCCCTTTTAAAATATCGAGGACGATGTTTAGTTCTAGTATGGGGGAATCTTTGATTTGATTTTGCCTGCAGCCGTTGTTATCACGTAATCCCGTTTTACCACCAAATTTTTTGCAAAAATACCAAAATATGAAAAATTTTCAAAAATAAAATAAGTGTTTTGTCACAGTTTTGACTTTCCCAATGGGTAGAATGAGAATAAATTTTGACTCGATCGGGCGTGTTGAGCCCTAGCTTTGTCCCTTAACCATTTAATAAACGAAAGTTTATTAGGCTAAGCATTCGCGGATCCTTTTATTAGGGATTTTAAATTTGCGAAGAACGAGAAATGATAGTGTTATTTACAAGTAGGATGCTAAACAAGGATTATTTGGAAATCTTAAAAGCTTATAAGTGTAACTTGTCGCTTTTTCTCCCCGGAGCTCTTAACCTGACTAATAAACGTGCTTAATTGTGCTTTAACTTTAAACCGACATTTTCTAAAAAGAAGCTCTTTCGGAAACGAAAATATTCATCTTAGTTCAGCCTGATACTTGAGTTTCTAAAACGAAATTTTCTCTATTACGGAAAATATGTTGCAAAATGAAAAAAAATTGAAAAAAATGATGAAAAAAAACAAATAATGAAAACTGTGGGCTGATAAAGGTTTACTGCATCTTGCCGGCTCACAACCGATGTTGCAGTCTTCAAAACAAGGCCCATAGTGAGATAATAAATGCCAAAGTATTATCAATAAGAAACCATCGTCAGACTAAGTCACTACATCTTGTCGGAGGCGTGGCCGATGTTGTAGTCATGTAAATGATGACGGTATTATAGTATAGTATATAGCAATAAATGAAAATTTAATGGTTAAGGTTTCTTTTTCTAAACTCAAGTATAATTTTGAACTAAGAATAACTTGCTTTAAGACTTCAAAAGTTGTTGGTTGCCGTCGGTAGATTATTTCGATTAAGTATTCTCCGTGGGGTGTCAAAAACCTGGGCACTTAGCTGATGAGGCTGGGACGTTCCGAGAAGAAAGGTCGCTACATGGAATAGTCTCACCAATGAGATCATTAAATTTTTGATGTTTGCGTGCTTTGAGTAGTATTGTTTATTTAACGGTAAATCTAAGAAATTCGGCCTAAAAGGGTGGAGTATCCCGCTATTACATTGCGAACATTCTCCTGTGGGGTCTCAACCTGATAACCTAAGTCGAACTCGGCTGGGATCTATCGAGAATATGCTGGTTGGTGGGTGATCTAGTCTCTTCCCCAGATTTCTTCAGAAATATCGTTATGTGCATAAACTGTACCACTTTCTAAAATTGTCGATCTAAATTTAACTTAAAATTAAGCACAATCACTCTAATTGAATAATTGTTGGGAGCGAAAAGTTGACAAGTCATAGTTATAAGTAGTGTTAGCATCTTTACTTGCACTTAGCGGTGATTTCGTTTCTACGCTTAGCTTGGGACTAGTGAAAAATCGGGGACGATGAATTTATCCGTCAGGACATCCGTAGACTATTCTATGGGCGCTTCTCATTCTATGATCCCAGTGTTGATAAAATAAAGGAAGTCAAACAGGTAGTTAAGAAAAGAAAAAGGAAAATCCAAAAATATTAGGGATAGTTAGTGTACAGTAATATAAGAAAAATGGTGGAAAACGGAGCTTGTCGAAGCTATTTATTCTTTTGTGTCCCCTAATTGGACGAACACTTAGCTACTTTTCTTGGTTATTAGTCTGAGGGGGTTTAAGAGATTCTGGGTTCTTGAGTGTTTACTTCATAACGTTGTGTTGAAGGGACTTGGCAATACATAGTATGGAGGTGATTTTGTATATGCTTAATTACCACATACATTTCCATTAAAAATGGACTTAAAAGACTGAAACGTACCAAAAATTATATTTGTCTTTGTATGTTTTGATTTGATATTTGTGAGGGATGGATATCTGAAACAAATAGGACCAAAAACCAAGCCAAAAATGACAAAACAAGCACACGAATGAGAAAAAGACACCAAAGTTCAAATTCGAAGCTAAAAGTCAGTCAAGTCAAAAAAAGTCAACTGGAAGTCAACCACGACAAAGATCAAAAGTTAATTCCAAGTGGGAGAAAATACAACTTGGCGGATTAAAAATTGCCAACCTCAAGTTGTAAATCACAAGAATAACAAGACAAGGACTTAAATTGGGATTGAGGAAGTTAATAACTAGAGGGGCAAAGCTGCCAAAACTTACCAAAGCCTTTTTCCCGCCCAACAAAGCTCAGATACAATCTCACTGGGTGTCTTCCCCCCTTTTACCCTGCAACCTTCTACAACACCTGCGATAAAAACATTTCCCCCTCCTTCCACTATCTCCACCCAGCTTTATATATAATTGCCATGTTGGCAGAAATGCAATGTTGCCTATGTGCCACTTTCCAAGCTTTTCGATAGCTGTGATGACTCAAAGAAATGCACATATAGATGTATTTGAAGGCTTGGGATTTGTTTTAGAATGCTCCCTCACACTACTAGCTCACCCTAGTGGTTTTGTCTCTAAAAGAAAACCAGAAGTGACCGCACAGCTGGGGAAGAGAAAGAGGAATTTTTATTTAAATAGAGGGGGCCAGATGGTAGACCACAGAAGAAAAGGGGGTTGTTTTCTAGTCATGTTTTTAATCTAGTGTTCTCAGAGAGAAATTTTACAATTATTTTTTTGCAATTTAATGTTTCCAAGTCTTGTACTTTAATTTCGTCTTAATCCAAATTTGGAGTTTGTAATCAATTCTTGAAAATCTTTGTGTTGCCTTTGTTAAGAAGCATTACTCAATATGTTTTAGTCTTGTAAAATCATATAATTCATTTGTGCGCTAACTCAAATAACTAAGAGACCGTGTAAGTAAAGTAATATGGATAAATTCCACACTCATATTTACCAAGCTTATGGGATGATAAGCCAGTTTCTGGGATGGCTTATGGACTATCACTAGCTTAGTTTTATAAAGCTAGACGCTTGTGGATCTTATATAAACCTGGTTTTGACGCACAGAATGGGTGTCTGTGTAAGTTTCTCTTTTTCTTATGTTTTTCGTTATCGCTATGGTTAGAATGCTTATAGTATAATACATTATAGTTGTTCCATTATATTTGCTGTATCGTTATGCTTTATTATGATGTTTAGTGCTTATCTTGCTTACGGTCGTTTAGTTTAAAAGTGACTTGTGCAACATTTATTAGTTAGTACTGTTAGTTATGAGTTAAAATTTGTGTCAATTTCCAAGTTAGTACTGGTAGCACTGGTAGTTAATACTGTTAGATTGATTCAGCTTATTTAAGTGCTTATTAGTGATTGAAGTCTGCTTATAAGTGTCTTATTTTGTTATTTGATAATCTGTCTAGGATCAAATCAGCTTAAAATAAAAAGAAAAATGATTTTTGAAAACTTTAAGGGGTGTTTGGAACAAGCAGTACTAACCCACAGTTAGTACTGCTGGTTCTATTTTGGGATTTTTAAAGCTAGCAGTACTAACTTAAAGCTAGCGGTACTAACTCCAAGTTAGTACTGGTAGTTAAAACTGTTAGTACTGTTGGTTCATTATTACTTATTAGCTTATTATTTCTGCTTATTTAAGATTTCCTTAGCTTTTTAGAGTAGATTAAGCCCATTTCGTTTACTGTCTTTAGTAGAACTTATTTAAGCTTATTTGCCTTTTCAAAGCAATCTTAATAGTTTATCAGTTTGTAGCTTTTTAGCTGATTTGCCACTTTAGTTTATTCTAGTTGCTTATTCTTATGCCTGAGTGCTTATTAGGGTTAGTTAAATATCTGTTTTAGCTTATTTGCTTATTTCCTGTTTCATTTTGTTTTGTAAAGCTAGCAGTACTAACTTTAAAGCTAGCAGTACTAACTCCAAGTTAGTACCGATAGTTAAAACTGTTAGTCCTGTTGTTAGTACTGCTGAGTTTCTCCTGCTTAATTTAGCTTAATTGCTTGTTGAATTTACTTATTTAGGGTTAGTTTAGCTTTTTAGGTTTGTCTAGGCCTGTTCTAGCTTAATTGGTATTGACTTAAGTTGATTTGAAGCTTATTTGTGTCTTAGTATAAAAGTTTTTAGTGTTTTTACCATTCCTAGCCTTTATGCCTGCTCTAGCTTATTTTCCTTGCTTATCTTTTCGTGCATTTGCTTATTAGGTTTAGTGCCCAATCATATCCTTGTCATATTCAAACCTCGATTATCAATTCGTCATTCGATTTTCCATTCAAGCCTCGTTGGGACATAACGACCCGGAGATACTCTATACTACTTCCGGTTTCATTGATTTTGTGGATTTTGATCCTTGTTATATATTTATATTTATTTATATTTATCTATATATAAAAAGGAGTAAGATCACGCGAGTCAATCCGAATTCACAGTTTGCTTAATCAACTGAATTTGCAACAAAAACTTACAACTCAAATTGCTTAATCAAAATTATACGGTTTATCTCGTTGACTTGTAAAATCCCGTGAAACACTCACTTGTTTTCTCGGTTTCATCAAGAATTATAAAATCCCGTGTAGTTTCAAGACTTAAAACACACAAAAGACAATACCCTCAAACACAATTACTTTCTATCACCGTTTGATAAATCAGTAATCTTTTAATGACGACTCTTGCCGATAAGTTACTTCTTTCGGGTGGTGATAATAAACCACCGATGCTTGAAAAACATTTGTATGATTCGTGGAAAAGAAGAATGGAAATCTATATGTTGAATCGACCTCATGGAAGAATGATCCTTTCCTCTGTTGAAAAAGGTCCACTTGTTTGGCCAACAATTACAGTGGATGGTGTAACCAGACCAAAGGAATATACTGAATTAACTGCTGCTGAAACTATTCAAGCTGATTGTGACATCAAAGCAATAAAAATCATTCTACAAGGCCTTCCAACTGAAATTTATGCTCTTGTTAGTCAACATCGTGTAGCCAAGGATATTTGGGAGAAAATCCAACTACTTATGCAAGGAACGTCGTTAACAAAGCAAGAACGAGAGTGTAAGTTGTACGATGAATTTGATAAGTTTACATACAAGACAGGAGAGTCGTTACATGAGTACTACTTGCGATTCACTCTGCTACTCAATGATATGAATATCTACAAGATGCCACTGGAGCAATTTCAAGTTAATACCAAGTTTCTGAACACTCTTCCTACTGAATGGAGCAAATTCGTTACTGATGTTAAATTGGTCAAAGACTTGCATACTACCAATGTTGATCAGATTCATGCTTACTTGGAACAACATAAACGACATGCTAATGAAGTTCGTTTGATGCATGAACGCAACTCCGGTCCTCTTGCTCTAGTTGCCACTCACCAAATGACACAATATCCTTATCAATCTCATTAGAACTCTTACCAACACTCTTAACATCAACAACATGTTTCACCATATCAGTCTTCACAACATGGATCACCTTATCAATCTCAACAATACTCAACCAATCAATCAACACCTCTTTCAATCACTTATTCGTCAAATGATTATCAATCATCTGTTCACCACACCGTTTATTCTCCACAACTATCTATCCCACAATTGAAATATGCTCCCACAGTTAACCAAAAACAACAACCTGAATTTCCCCAACTAGACTCCGGTCTAATTGTTCCAGTGTTCCAGAAAGGTGATGATCTCATTGATGCCATCAATCACATGATATCATTTTTTACTACTGTCGTCACATCCCGTTATCCTACCACCAATAACCAGCTGAGGAATTCATCAAACCCTAGGCAACAAGCTACCATTTATGATGGAAAAGTGACTGTGCAACCAATTCAGGGGAGACAAACCACTTTTGCTGCTGGTACTACAAGGACATACACTCCTGGAGCAAGTGGAAGTAACTCAGGGAAACAGCAGACTATTATTTGTTATAATTGTAAAAGGGAAGGACATATGTCCAAACTATGTACTAAACCTAGAAGGAAAAGAGATGATTCATGGTTCAAGGATAAAGTGTTGCTGGTTCAAGCTCAAGCAAGTGGTTAGATTATACACGAGGAAGAGCTAGCATTTTTGGCAGATCCAAGAATTCCTGATACACAAGCCACTCAGACTGTCATTACCCATAATGCTGCTTATCAAGCTAATGATCTGGACGCCTATGACTCTGATTGTGATGAACTCAACTCAGCCAAACTTGCTCTCATGGAGAATCTATCCCAGTATGGTTCAGATGCCCTCGCTGAGGTACATAATCCTGATAATATGGCTCACAACATAATCAATCAAAGTGTGCAGGTGATGACGTCTTCTGAACAGTCTAATGTTATGAATCAGATAGAGACTAAAATAACCAGTGATAGCAATATCATTCATTATTCTCAGTATTTGCGTGAAAAACAACATGCAGATGTCCAGAATTCTGACTCCTCTGCACAACAAGAAGCCCTAATATTATCTGTGATTGAACAATTGAAAACCTAAGTGATTAACTGCACCAAAATTAATCTGGACAATAAAAGTGTCAATGATACTTTAACTGCTGAGCTTGAAAGATATAAAGAACAAGTGAAAGTATTGAAAGAAGGACAAAATGTTGAGTTAAAAGGTCAAACTAATTTTTCAGAATCACATGAACAGAATGCTGAGATTGATCGTCTTAAACAAACTCTTTCTGAACAATTATAAGAAAAAGAATCTTTAATGAAAATAGTTATTGTTCTCAAAAATGATTTTAAAAGGGAAGAATCTAGAAATATTGACAGAGAAATTGCTTTAGAAAAGAAAATTAAACACCTTGATAATATTGTTTACAAAAGAGGTCAATCTGCGCAAACTGTTCATATGTTGACAAAATCAAAGATTTGCTATGATCATTCCACTAAACAAGCCGTAGGTTTTGAAAATCCTTTCTATCTAAAAAAGCTCAGGAGTTAGAACCAAAGCTGTATGATGGTAATGTCATTCAAAATACGTGTATAATTGAGATCCCTGATTCTGAAGAGACATTAATGCTTGCTGAAGAGAGTCGTTCAAAAATGTTTTTAAAACAACAAGATCCAATGGTTGTGGAAAAGAAAGTGAACACTAAACCAGTTGATTATGCTGCTCTTAACAAACTTTCACAAGATTTTGACAAGCAATTTGTTCCACAGTCTGAATTACCTGTAGAACAAGCTTTTTGGTCTCAGACTTCTGTGCCCCCTTCAAACCCTTCTCCTTCTAGTACAACCAATAAAGTCGAGGTTCCAAAAGAACTTCCTAAAGTGAGTATGGTTAATACAAGCTTGAAAAAGCTTAAACACCATCTTGTTGGCTTTGACAAGGTTGTTAAAGAAAGAACTACTTTCACAGCTATAACTAAAGGCACGTGGGGGTTTGAACTTACAAAAGCTTGTTTTAGGGATGAAATTATTCCATTTGTAAAAGCACTAAAGGATATCTTCAATAACTTTGATCAATATTTAATTGATGAACATACTGAAGTCCAAACTGTTTTTATTCAAATGGAACAGGCTGTTGAACAACATCATTTGGAGTCAAAATCTTTTGAAGTTAAAATGAATCAAGTTTTAAATGAGAACGAACGACTCTTGGAACAAGTCATTAATAAAGATATTGTGAATATTGTTGTCAATTCTTCTGTTGATAATGCTTGTGAAAATGTGCATGAATGTCAAAAATGTCTCGA
This sequence comes from Tanacetum coccineum, assembly GCA_026074375.1. Lineage (NCBI taxonomy): Eukaryota > Viridiplantae > Streptophyta > Magnoliopsida > Asterales > Asteraceae > Tanacetum > Tanacetum coccineum. Next base: position 31,723 of record BQNB010028196.1, on the reverse strand, counting down.
ACTTGGGACTGAGCTTCTCAACAAAAAGGATTTTGTTAAAAAAGAGATTTACGATACACTTCTCAAAAATTACAATAATCTTGAAAAGCATTAAATTTCTTTAGAGGTTGATACTCAACTTAATCAAGAAATTTTTCAAAGGGAAAATTCTGTTTCAAATCAATGTGCTCCTAATATTGATCATTACTTTGAATTAATCGAATTGCAAGCTCAATCATAGGAAAAAGACGAGGTCATAATAAAGTTAAAAGAGAGAATTAAGTCTTTAAGTGGAAATGTGAATGCTGATAAAGTAAAAATGGACATGGATGAAATTGAAACTCTTAACATTGAATTGGATCATAGGGTGTCAAAACTTATTGTTGAAAATGAACATTTGAAGCAGACCTATAAGCAACTTTATGACTCGATTAAACCAGCACGTGTTCGATCAAAAGAACAATGTGATGCGTTAATTAATCAAGTTAATCAAAAGTCTGTGGAAAACTCTGATTTAAATGCAAAACTTCAGGAACAAGGTTTGGTCATAACAGCTCTAAAGAATGATTTAAGGAAACTTAAAGGAAAAGCTTTAGTCAATAATGCTGTTACGACCCGCTCTGTTGATCCAGCAATGCTTAAGATTGATATAGAACCAGTAACCCCTAAATTGTTGAATAAAAGGACTGCTCACTCTACATATATTAAGCACACTCAGGAAAAAGCTGATGTCCTTAGGGATCTAGTTGAACATGTTAAAGCAAATTATCCTTAAGACTCTGCCTTAGAATCTGCCTTTAGGTATACCAAACTCATTCAGGAATTGCTTACAAACATCAGTAAAACTTGCCCTAATACCAATAATTTTGGTAAGAAATTAATGCCTGCTACACCTAAAAACAAGGACAAAAAGGTTAGATTCACCGAGCCACTCACATCTTCAGCAAACACAAACACAAAAACAGATTCCTCATCAAACATAGTATCTAACAAACATGTGTTGCCTTCTACAAGAGTAAGAATTTCTACTAGTGCTAGCGGATCACAGCTTTTAGGTAATACCAAGAATGATAAGATTCAACGACCACCACGTAGTAATCTGAAGAATAAAGTAGAAGCCCACCCTAGGAAAGTTAAATCCATTTTGAATAATAAGAATGGCATGGTTAAACTTAATGGATCTGCAAGTGTGCAGCATTCCAAGCAAAATTCAAATTCTGACCTATTTGTATTAATAGTGATAATTGTATATCTTCTGATAATCATATTCTGTGTGTTTCTAAATCTATGAATGATGTTCATGCTCACGTTAAATCTAAATCAGTAAAGAAAATGTCTAAGAGAAAAGTATGGAAACCAATAGGCAAGGTGTTCACTAACATTGGATTCATTTGAAGACCTACTGGTCTGACCTTCACTATAATAGGAAATGCGTGCCCTTTAACTAGAATTACCATTACTACTGAAGTACCCTCTAGGAAACAAATTAATCAAGAATCTGAAACTCCCAAGACTGGGGTAACATTGGTATACTCAAGGAAACCTAGGAAGAATAAAACTACTGATTCCATTAGCAAATCTAAGGTAATTAAATCTGTAACTGCTAACAAAAAGGAACCTAGTTAACCTTGGGGATCCACAGTTTCCAATGTTCCATCTTCTTCTTCTAATGATTCCAGGTTGTCCAAATTTTTCTGTGGTATTTGTACTCCGGCTGCTCAAAACATATGACCGGAGATCGCTCTCAGCTCACCAACTTCGTCAGCAAATTTTTGGGTACAGTTAAATTCGGCAATGATCACGTGGCGAAGATAATGGGTTATGGAGACTATCATAATAGGAATGTTATGATTTCAAGGGTTTATTACGTGGAAGGACTTGGGCATAATCTATTCTCTGTTGGACAGTTTTGTGATTCAAACCTCGAAGTTGCCTTTCGTCAACACTCCTACTACATTCGTAATCTAGAAGGCGTTGATCTATTGACTAGCTCTCGAGGGGATAATCTTTACACACTGTCGCTTAGAGATATGATGGTGTCCTCTCCTATCTGCCTCTTATCAAAGGCTTCAAAGACTAAGTCCTGGTTATGGCATCGACGTCTCTCTCATTTGAACTTTGGTCCCATTAATCATTTAGCTCGACATGGTCTTGTTCGAGGTCTCCCTAAGCTTAAATTTGAAAAGGACCATCTGTGTTCTACATGTGCATTGGACAAAAGCAAAAAAGAAAACCCACAAACCCAAATCTGAAGACACTAACCAAGAAAAACTCTATCTATTGCACATAGATCTTTGTGGACCAATGCATGTTGCAAGTGTTAATAGAAAGAAGTATATCCTCGTCATTGTCGATGATTACTCTTGATTTACTTAGGTAAAGTGCTTACGATCAAAGGATGAAGCTCCAGATTTCATAAATAAGTTTCTAAAGATGATCCAAGTGCGGCTTAAGGAAACTGTCTGACGCATTCGAACAAATAATGGAACTGAGTTTGTTAATCAAACTCTGCGTGAATATTATGAGAAGGTTGGTATATCTCATGAAACATCTGTCGCTCGCTCTCCATAACAAAATGGTGTCGTTGAAAGACACAATCGTACGCTTATTGAAGCAGCCCGTACAATGTTAATTTATGCACAAGCTTTGTTATTCTTATGGGCAGAAGCAGTTGCTACCACATGTTATAACCAAAATCATTCCATGATACGCCTACGTCATGGCAAAACACCATATGAGCTTCTGCACAACAAACCTCCAGACCTATCATTCCTTCATGTGATAGCGAGAATTTGGGGAAGTTACAACCAAAAGGTGACATTGGTATTTTCTTTGGCTATGCACCTATAAAGAAGGCATTCTGAATTTACAACTGACGTACCAGACGAATAACTGAAACAATTTATGTTGATTTTGATGAGTTGAGCACGATGGCTTCTGAACACAGAAGTTTAGGACCCGCACTTCATACAATGACTCCTGTAACAATCAGTTCAGGACTCGTTCCAAACCCTCCTCCTTCAACACCATTAGTACCACCTTCAAGAAATGATTAGGATTTGCTGTTTGAATCGATGTTTGATGAATTACTCAATCCTCCACTTATTGTTGATTTACCAGCCCCTGAAGTTATTGCTCTAATCCCTAAAGTAGTTTCTCCAAAACCTGTTGTATCAATCGGTTCACCTTCCTCAACGAGTGTTTGATCAAGATGCACCCTTCTGTAGTAACTAGCAAACCACACAACAAACTCAATCTCCTATCATTTCTCATGACGTTGAAGAAGAGAACCACGATCTAAACATTGCACACATGTATAATGATCCGCTCTTTGGTATTCAAATTCTAGAAAATGTCTCTAAAGCATCTTCGTCATCGGATGTTATTCATATAATTGTGCAACCCGATCACCAAATTTCTAAACACACTAGCAAATAGACTAAGGATCACCCAATTGAAAATATAATCGGTGAACTCGGAAGACCGGTTTCCACAAGGTTACAATTACATGAGCAAGCTCTATTATGTTACTACGATGCTTTCCTCACTTCTGTTTAACCCAAGACATACAAAGACACTTTGACTCAATCCTGCTGGATCAAAGCGATGCAAGAAGAGCTCAATGAGTTCGAACGTCTAAGTTTATGGGAGCTCGTACCCCGACCAGATAAAGTTATGGTTATTACTTTGAAATGGATATACAAAGTGAAACTAGACGAATTGGGAGGTATTCTAAAAGAACAAAGCTCGGTTAGTGGCTCGTAGTTACCGTCAAGAAGAGGGAATTGATTTTGAAGAGTCTTTTGCTCCGGTTGCAATATTAGAGGCTATAAGGATTTTTCTTACGTTTGCCGCTCATATGAACATGGTCATCTACCAAATGGACGTGAAGACTGCGTTTTTGAATGGTAATATGTAAGAAGAGGTTTATATTAGCAAGCCGGATGGGTTTGTGGATCCAGATAACCCTAACCACGTGTACAAGCTAAAGAAAGCTCTTTATGGGTTGAAACAAGCTCCACGCGCGTGGTATGATACGTTTTCTTCGTTCCTGATATCCCAAGACTTCTCTAAAGGCTCAGTGGATCCTACTCAGTTCATCCGTAGGGACGGAAAGGAAATACTTCCGGTACAAATCTATGTCGATGATATTATTTTTGCTGCATCTACACCTGAAATTTATGACCTATTTGCTAAAATTATGTGTTTAAAATTTAAGATGTCAATGATGGGCAAAATCTCATTCTTCTTAGGACTACAGATTTCTCAAAGTCCTAGAGGCATCTTTATTCACCAGTCAAAATATTCCCTTGAATCTTTAAAGAAATATGGCTTTGAATCTTGTGACCCAGTGGATACTCCCATGGTGGAAAAATCCAAACTGGATGAGGATACAGAAGGGAAAGCCGTTGATCCGTCACACCATCGTGGCATGATTGGCACCCTCTTTTATCTCACAGCAAGTAGACCTGACCTATAATTTGTGTAGGAACCACTAATATCACTTTCACTTCATTATGGAAACAAGAAAAATAAGATGAGATGATATGAAGAAATTTAGAGAGAAGTTAGAGAGAGAAAGGTAGAGAGAAAAAATGAGAGTTGGATGATTACTTGCAAAATTACAATGTGAGAATTAACAAGAAACCAACCCCCTCTCCATACTTGGAGAGGGGTATTTATACTTAATACCAAGAGGCTTTCATGCCTTGGTATTTCTACGGGCCGGGCTCGGGATTACTTGGGCTTTCGCCCGATACACGTGACCGGTTAGATTACATTTAAGAGCCCGTTTACCCGTGTAGCCTAATACAACGTATATTATTTTAGTGACCGAGACCTAATATAATTATGAACGAACTTCCATTGTTCGACTCAATATTTTGAGGCTAACAATTTGCTATATGCATGTATGCCCGGTATCAGGCTTGACCTACCAAAAAGCACTTACTTACGGTCAAAAGGATCTTTCGGTATCTAAAAGGAACCATAAATCGGGGACTATGGTATCTGAAGGATTCTTCAATTGCACTAACAGCATTTGCAAATGTGGATCATGCTGGTTGTCAAGATAAACCCCATATCAAATCTGGTAGTATGTAGTTTCTGGGAGATAGACTCGTTAGCTGGTCGTCAAAAAGGCAGAAAAGCGCTGCGATATCAAGTACGGAAGCTGAATATATCGCCCTATCCGGCTGTTGTGCTCAAGTCCTATGTACGCGATCCCAACTTACTGACTATGGACTTGGATTTAACAAGATTCCAATGTACGGTGATAACAAAAGCGCCATTGCCTTATGCTACAACAATGTCCAACATTCCAAGTCCAAGCATATCGACATCAGATATTACTTTATCAAGGAAAATGTTGAGAATGGGGTGATCGAACTTTATTTTGTCAACACAGAGTATCAGCTGGCTGACATTTTCACTAAGGCCTTGTGTCGGGAAAGAATTGAATTCCTTTCTAACAAGCTGGGTATGAAAACGATGTCTCCTTACACTCTGAAAAAGTTGGCAGATGAAGTTGACGAATAGTGGTGGTACCTATTCAAATATCCTTTGTATCATATGTATATATTCAAAACCAGAAAAACCAAAAAGATTTTCATTTTATAAAAACAAAATACAAAATAAAAAATGAGAAAAAATACAAAAAGAAGTTTTTCAATGGCATGTCTTTTGCAAACGATAATATTTACGTCCCTACAAATGTCTTTCAATAAAGACACGTGGTCATAAATAAAGTTCGTGCAAAAGTTCAAATGTTTTCAAAACATGCCAAATGGCTTACTATTATTTCTGATAGTAACCCGCTTTTCACCATGAGGAAAACATGTCATCAAAAAGACAGTTGTTCCTAACAATATGAATTTATTCTCGGGCATGGTCTACTTAATGACCATGCAAAGGCTTGTGATTACTTTGCATCATAACTCGTGCTTCCTACATTTCCATACGTGTACGTGTCAGTACACTTATAAGTGAATGTAGGATCCCTTTAACACATACACTTCATATCATACACGGATCTAGATCAAGAAATATAGAAAGAGAGTGAGATGATTTCCTAGAGAGAGAAAGAAGATAGAGAGTGAGATGGGAGAGAAAATAGAAAAGTGAAATGTTTATTATGAAATCAACTCCTTTTTCCTAGGTGGAAAAGTTACTTATATACTCCGACACATTAAGTGACGATCGGGATATTTGACTAGGACCCGGGTTCGGGTTTTGCTTGGGATTAAACCCGAAACATATACAATATTAGATTAACTATCGAGCCCGATTCCCGATACTTTCCTATTACAACGTTAACTAATTGATTGATCGAGACTTAAATACATAATGAATGAACTTCATGTTCGACTCAATATTTTGAGGCTAACAATCTCCCCCGAAGTGAGTTCATTGATGACACTCCTTCATGAGATCATGAGATTGCTTTTGTCGTTAAGCTCATGTGGTCTTGGTCTTTCTCTTTGTTATTTGTTGTAGGCTTGTTCCTTCATGCTTTGCGATCTTGACTTTGAGCCTTCGTCATTGTCTTTATCGTCTATGCCATCTTGCGATCTTGAGTGTTTGACCAACATTCTCATACTGTGCCTCATTTTGAAAGTTTCAAATTAGAGTTTACGGAAGTCTTTGTCTTTAAATCTTAAGCTTTCATGATTGTTTGTCTTTATAGAATGAGCATGAATATGTGGTAATAAATCGACTTTGGTTGATTGGGATACCGTCACAACCGTTTTAACCTGCAGGTTTACGTTAGTAATAATCGAGAAAATTAATTTGAAAATCAATCGACGTGTTACTTGTAAAAGCGTTTTTGTAACACATCGAGAGTTTTAAGCTTTTATCAAAATTCATCAACCGTCAATTCATTTACTGGACCAAATCGATATCCAGTTGTCACAAGTTTGATTCATATAGAATCTCGCAAGTCACCTACCGAGAGCTTGTTTGAGGTTGACTCAAGCAGGATTTCCATCTTCATTGTGAATACTAAAAGTATCACTCTGATGTTCTGGAAAATATCACAAGGATATTGCGTAGGACTCTTGTTAACAGCTTGTGAACTTGATGATGTTCAACAAGTGTTTGTAATGGAATGTGTCCTGACGAGATTTAGATTGATCTCTTGGCTCTAGACTCGATTAGTGCATTTTGGTTTTAGTACTCGGAGGCTGGAGCAGACTGCCACCTATTCAATATCAACAATCTCGGAGTGAGATGTCAATAGATAACGTGTGTATCTCCGTGACAAATGAGACAAGTTTCTGTTGAGAGAAACCCGAATGGCTGGGAAGGGTTGTGCATTGCATCACTGGGTCCATGATGTCGTTTTCAATGTCAGCAATCAACTTGTGATTCTGACAGCATATGTATTGACCCGGTTTCTGCCTTAAGTTGTGTGGAGGGCTTCTTTGTTTACACCTCGATCTCCTCTGATTGTTTTGCTCCCCGCCTCCGAAGACGAGTTTTAAACACTCGTCCCATACTCATTAGAGCACCTGCATTGATATGTCATTCACCACTTTAAAGGTTATGTGAGTACGCATATTGCATCGGAAATTATTAGTAGATATTTATAGTCTCTATATTAAAAAAAAAGGATGAGACGCCTCATTTATTCACTATATAAATTGTAAATCACTGAACCAAAGTTTATCATTTTCTCAAATAAATATTGGACGTGTGGTCTTCTATGTAAATAAGGAATTATAAATGAGTGGGCTTAATGGTATCCGATATGAAACGAGTGTGAACTCAAACCCGACAATCACCGAAATCCGTTAAAAAGGCCTAGAAACACAATCGTGTCTTACCACTTAGCAGAATCTTAAGGCCTCACTTGGAACTACCTTATCTCGCTCTTAAGTTATTACTTTTGCCGTTACAAGTATTTACGATCATGAACTGTTAGTGGAGCTAACCGACTTATGCACACTTGAGCTAATGGATTTGATTCATCCTCAAACTAACGACTGAGTACAATATTCCGTCACCAATCACATAAGCTCTCCCGTGAGCTCCTCCTATTTGTTAAACTTTATTCTGGGATATTGTTTCTTGAAATGGGGATCTCACTTTCCTGCATCCCATCACCATTTGATATAGTTATGGTCGTTATAGGTTGCAATTGTTTGGGCGTCCGGAGCGTTCCCAACTTGTACCAAACTATAACCATAAGGAATGCAACCCCCTTAAATCAAATAAACAACGATCGACGAAACATCTAGTCAAACTATTCATTTTAGACCAATAGTACAACCATTTAAGTCATGATACATCCTAGTACCTCCTTAGTAAGTTGAATACTTACATCCATTAGCCTCGTCCGATATTAATCATCGAACATTACAGATATAAGAAACTAGACTTCGTCCTTGAAAATTTAAAACTTTATACAAACATACTCACGCGGCTACACTTTCTTCTTGATGTTTTCACTATTAAGAGACTCTCTTTTTAACGCGATTATATCAATCATAAAACCTGTAATGATAATTTTATTTGAGATAACCAATTTTGAATGAATTGATATCCTGTACGAAAAAAGCCAAAAACGAACCCAAAAACACACAAAACACAAAATAAGCAAAACGAACAAAAACCAAGTCGAAGCCAAAAATTTTGGTATATTGAGAAGTGTCAAAACATCTAATTTTGCTGACTAAAGTTATCAACGCCATGTTTAAAAACTGGTTATTAAATCTAGAATCTTTTCTTGATCATACAATAGGTTAACAAGAATCGAATCCCGGGATGGGATTCCTTTAAGGGGTAGGTACTAAGAACCAACCCGGTCTAAATTTTTGAAATTATAAAATGAGCTAATGTAACCCTTTGACTTTCCGGGTCAGACTTATACTTTTGACCTTTTTAAAGCCTTTAATTGTCCATTAAAGAACAATGACTCGCTATAAATCGATTAATTTTTTATCGAACTTATTTTAATATAAATTATAATTATTATTACATATTTCTCATTTATAAATTTCTTTTTCAATCTCATTTGGCTTGAAAACGAGAAGATATCTCGTTAATTGTGAAAACAGCCCGCACACAACGTACCGACACGATAATAATTAAATTATATTTAATTATCAAAATTTATTTAATAAAAATATTTGATAAATTATTTAACATTTCATTTCAAAAACATTTGTTAAAAACGCGAATATGCAAATTAAAAGTTTCATTTTTAAAAATTTAAAAAAATATATAAATATTATCGGACAAAGCTAGCTGCCCCGTTAAACCCTATGACCATACCAAAAAAAAATAATAAAACCATTTTAAATAAAATTTTATAAAACATTTATGAAATTAGAATCGTGTACATTACTCACTATTCATGGAAAAATTATTTAAAAGCAATGGTATAAATTTCGAGTCCTCGATCAATTGTTATCTAGCCTAAACAATACTCACTAAACTTAACTAATGCACATCATTTACCATATCCATTTAAATAACTTATTATTTTCTAGAATATGTGTTCACTTTAAGCATGCTTATGTGTTTACATATGTAAACAATGAAACGTGTGCACTTCCTTAAATGTCACCATCTCATCCCAATTTTTATATCGTTTCGTACACGTCTATGCATACTTTTCATAAAAAGAAACAAAATCCTCCTGCATACATGTTAATGTGCCAAATAGTATCAGAACAAATTAACACTGCTGAGTATCACAAAATTTGATTAGTATAAGTATTTTATAGCACTCCTTATTTTATTGTTATCAAGTGATTGCATTTGTTTATAAGTCAAGTATCCTTTCTCTTGCATTCTTGTTGTATCAATCTGAAGCTCATTTTTTTTTCGGTCGACAAGCTTTCGACCAAAAGGACTTCATTTCTAACGTTTCTCCTCTCACTTTCCTCAGCGAAGTTTGTTCTCACGTCGATTGTTGTACAAACGGATTTCTGACAAGTACGCTTTTTATATACTTTTCCAATTAGTATTAGGAGATCTTTATATCTTCCTCTTTTCTTTCCGACACAGTACGTTCATAAACCGGTGAGTATGGATCGTTTCTTTCCTTCCTTCTCTTCTTTCTTTCTTTTCTTCTTCTTTCTTTCTTTCTAGTTCTATGTCTAATCTAGCCTATCAAGCGAGATTTTGCACGTGAAAGCGGTGAACAAAATAAGAAGATAAGAGTTGTAGGGGCTGTTTAGTCGAGATAGCATAAGAATATAACCAACCGTTGCATTTTGAGTTCGTCACTCCGTGAGTTCAAGCGAGTTTGTAAGCTCTGGCCACGCGAGCATTACTTGTTGTCCGTACGATATAAGGTAACAAAAATATAACCTCGTAAGTGTTTGTATAGCGTTACTTAAGAAAGATTTATGGAGTTTAAAGAGAAGAAAATACACAAAAATGATTTATCTATGAAGTGGGTTGGTGGTTCTTTTGTCATTAGGAAGAAGAAGCCAAAGGGAAAATAAGCATTCAATGTGTTCGTACATATGCAACACGTGAAGTCCTGTTGTTTCAAAATCAGTTTTACTAAAATGACCGTTAATGTTTCTATATTTGGCATTTTTAGCCCTCTCACTTTGGATTAATGGCATGTAAATCAACATGAAAATAAATTAAATAAATAAAAGAAATAACATATGACGTTAGTGGTGTATCTGTACAAATGGTCACATGGTCGTGTCTTGATATTTACAAATAGGACCCTTATATTTAATAAGTTGACGAACTTATCCCCTCAAGTTTGTTAAAATATTTATTTGTGCAGAGCATAAATTTCTAGTCTTTAAAATAATTCATATAATCTATTGTATTATTAATAAATAAAATAAAGGTTAAGGGTTTTGAGGCCTTAATAATCCAGTCTTAGTCATTACATTTTGGGTAAATATGTATTTTGGGCCCAACTAAGCTTGAAAAGATTTAAAACTCGATGTAAAATGCCAAACATGTTTATGAAAATATTTTTACAAACTATTCCATTATATTTGTCGCGTAATATATTTATATTCTAAGTCGCGACTTTATTTTTAGGTGACTTTCAGAGTTTTACTCGGCATCCTGACGCTTTATTTATCGTTATCATTTCTTGGTCTCCCGACGTTTATATCTCGCTATCTATTATCATATTGCATAAAGGTGAGTTTATAGCCCCCATTATTTTTTACTGTTTTTACTTGCTTTACAAATCTCAGGGTGAGAATACAATGCTCATTAACAACTTGTATTACATACTTGTTTACAACCTCAAACTTATACCTCATTTACAAACTCGGTTACTTGATTGATATCACACTCTCTCTACTTATGGATTTAAGTATTTAAAACTGTTTATGAATACAATGGTTATTTCTTTATTGGACACAAGTGTTTTTGGTTATCATCTCCTGGTTACGTGTTGCCTAAGTAGCGATTAGACCACCCTCTTGCCCGAACTATCATGAACCATCAATTTCTTGACCGGCTGTACTGGTTAAGTAAGCGTGAATGCTATAAATAGATCTATTAGGACTAATTATCCCTATCTGGGTGAGTAGCGCTCACTACCCACGGGGCTCCTGATAAACGGATATATATCATGTCAAATCTCATTAGTGTCTTGGTCAGACACCGATAGGGCAGAATACAATTGGCATATTATATGCTACACAAATTAGCTTCGGTGTCATGGTCTTAGAGAAACAGTAGATACATTTTATGTGATACTATATATGTTATAGTAGTCACATACATTTTGGAAATCTTGTTGTCCATACTATCTTGTTGAACATTACTGATTATTAAACACTTTTCATTATACTGTGGTGAAGCAGTAGACACTATACTCTTTCGGTTCTACATTTACACTTACATTTTTGGCGACTATTATAAGGATTGAAATGGTCATGCATACTTTATAAATCTTATGATTTCAACATTTACATATAAAAAAATCTATGAACTCACCAACTTTATGTTGACATTTTTAAGTATGTTTTCGTTTCTCCCAGGGTTAATTAGATGCATTGCTTACTTGATAGATCATTGAAGTCTAAATTGACAAAGATTTCCATTCATTAGGATTCCTACATACATACATATGATCAAATCTCGTTGTATTACTTTAAGAAGCTTTTATCAACTGTGATTGTCCAATTATCGGGACAAATGTTATATCAATGTATTCAAGAAAAAAAAAAATCCAAACGAATTACTTTTCAAAAAACGACACATTAGGAGTCGTTCACGTTGAAACTGTTGTGGCTGTTGTATTAAGAAATAAAACGCTACTCACAGCACCCCCGATTCCCGCTCCCCAACTCCCAGTCCGCCGATGCCCGCCTCATCACTCCCCCTACCACTTCCTCCGTACATATTTTCCTTCCGCTGCGAAACACATTTTTTTGGGGTGTGTACATATTCCTCATTCACGTTCACCCTGGAAATGATACTCGAAAACGTCAACAATAAATTTGGTGAGCTCGTAGGTTTGGACCTTAAACCCAAAAGTTGTGCCACTATCCTCAAAGACAGTTGACCCCAATAAAGCCGCCCCTTTAATGACAGTGAATATATGCAAACAACCTTATCATCACGCTAATTAACAATCATATGGTAACTTACGCACCTAAAGGGCGACATCTAGGAGCACTAAAATTGAGGCAGGAACCACACATAACCTGGTAGTCCGTACCCATCCGCTCCAATAAATACCACAAATACCCGGAGTAGGCGTACCCATCCATCCAAACAATCAACAAATATTGGGATAGGCGTACGCCCTCCGATCCAAACCATATGCAATCACATAATATTCAACTTGCAGTCATAAGGTCAGATAACTTGTCCCCAAAAAACAAAATCCCATTTCGCACAGATTATGCAAAACATTTCGAAACCACATTGAGTATCATTTCCCCCAACGGAAAAGAGAGTAAAATGTTTGGCTACGAGAACTCAACTCAATACGGTCTTTTAGCAAACCAAATTCAAACACACAAGAAAAATGCAACTACGGCCCGCACACGACCTAGTCCTATTTAAATGTCGCCTATTTTAATCATCCATATGCCAAAACAATCCAACACGTTGATGCATAGAGGTTTAGCCGCGTTGTATAATAACCAAAACAATTTTAGTGGTGTGATGGTGTGACGACAAACTCTCCATCAATTATATCAATCTCATTAAATCACTAATACAAGCTTTATACATATATTAGGACAATAGATAAGTAATAAAAAATAAATATTTATAAAAATTAATAATAATAAATATATCATCGACAAGTCCATCGGTAACGTCTTAGTCCACTCCAAATATCATAAATGGTTGAAAATGAAACGTTTTCTCATAATAAACATATCCGAGAAGTTTCGAGAAAAAATAAATTTTTCGTCTTCTAGTGAATCTATTAAATAAATAAAATAATTAAATAATGTTTTATTATTAAAAATCAAAAATCCTGTTTTTAGGAAAATTTCAAAGTATAAACTTTTTACAAAATTTTAACATGACCCGTACGCTCTTACAACATTTTCCAAGATTTCAAACCTTATTTTCAACACTTTTGCAAATTCGACACTTTTCGACAGAATTCCAAAAATCTCAATCCTTAACGTTTACCAAACGTTTTTCCTAAAATATCGTTCAATATCACTTCGTAAATACATTTTCACCTTCAAAAGTCCATCAAAACTCTCATAACGACTAATTATCGCTTATTGGGCTTTAAGGCCCAACAAGGGTCCATTAAGGTATTTATAATCCGAAGCATAACGATCCTAAAGTCCAAAATCAAGGTCCATTTACATACATAAGCATATACTAATAAGTAAAAAATAATCCGGACCACAATAAGCCCTCCCATTAATCCACGGGTTAAATGGACTTATTGGGCCGTGAGCCCATATACTCCAAAATACGTATATTAAGCTTGAAAATAAGCTAATAAGCTACGTATCGCATTTGGTTACTACCATAAGCCTCAAATTTAGTCCACAAACATACGCCATAACACAAAATAGTTAAAATCACTTTCCTAGTGATTTTGAGGAATTTCCGTGGCTTATAAGCCCAAAATAAGCCAAGAAATAGCTTAAAAATAAGCCCGAATAAGTTATACAAGCTACTATAAAAAAATAAGCTATTTAGCAATATATATTATTCAATCATCACGACCACAACATCAAAACTACAAAAACCCTCTTTTTCTTTTTTTTACAACCCACGAACCAAACACCCCTTATTTTATCCGTTTCGCTTCCAAAAATCAATTTTCACAACGATCAACTTGTACAACTAACATCTATTCATCAAAATAAACCCAAAAGGACAAACAAAATTTAAATTTGAAAACTTACAAGAAAATCTTCAAAAATGTATATTTTGACATGAACCGGACAACCCAAACGTTTTTAAAAATGAATACCACCCGAGCACTAGAATCAACCCAATATATCACCAATCTTCATGCTTTTTATCAAAATTTAAAAATTATAAGAGTGTGTGTGTTGCCTAGTTCGGACGCCAAGAGGGAGAGGAAAAGAGATATATTTTTTTGATATGAAAATGAAATAAAATAAATTGTCTAGTGATAAGCTTTATTGATGTACAATCTTGGGACACATTAGCTAAAAGTTAGCCTCCTTGTATCCTCTTGACTTCTTGACCGACTAGAGCATCCTAGGGGTCTCGGGTCTTTATTTTCGTGTCGGGATCACTTAAATACTCGTAAAACTCAACCGTAAAATTTACCCCAAAGTTAATTAGCATTTTTATTCACCTTAAAAATACTTTTCCATTAACCTAGAGTATTTACACGAGATATTTTCACTTTAAACCCTTTCAAAACTCATCTGGACATTAACGGACGTGTCAGACTCGTTTTTTGGCATTTCTCAAAATTCACGGGTCAAACCACCCAGAATACAAATAATACAATAATACCTTCCAAAAGGGATTATTAATCACAATAAACCATAAATCACCACCATTCTCATAAAAATCATCACCGTCAACACAGTACAAAATCTGAATAAACTGACAAAAGTCCATATAGTCAAAGGTGACTATAAATGAAAATATTCAGAACACAAAAAGGTCAAGAGTAACATATTCTACCCCACTATAAGAATTTCATTCCCAAAATTCAACTACTAACATCACTAAACAAATGCAGGTACTTTAATTTAATCTGATCTTCACGTTCCCACGTGAATTCAGGGCCACGTTTCGAATTCCACCGAACTTTGACGATGGCAATCCTACTACGCTTCAACTTTTTAAACTCTCTTTCCAAAATTTCCACAGGCTCTTCCACAAAATTTAACTTAGCATCAACTCGAATCTCATCCAAAGGCACTTGCAGTGTTGGATCAACCAAACACTTCTTAAGGTTCGATACATGGAACGTATCATGAACACCATTCAACTTCTCAGGCAAATTTAACCGATAGGCCACATGACCTACTTTCTCAATAATCTCAAACGGTCCAACAAAGTCTAGTGAAGCTGTACCTTCCCTTCCTTCCCAAACGTACTACCCTTTCCAAGGCGACACTTTGAGGTCAAGACTAGTCGAACCTACAACAAAACCTAGAGGCAGTCTCCTCTTCATTCAAAACTAATCTGATGATTACACGCAGCCTTAAGTCTATCCTTAATCTGCGAGATCTTCTCAGTAGTCTCTTGCACTAACTCAGGTCCTATCAACTGACCTTCTCCAACCTCAGCCCACATAATTGGCGAACGACACTTTCTACCATACAATGCCTTAAACGAAGCGCATCTTATACTAGCATGATAACTATTGTTATACGAAAAACTCAACCAACGGAAGATGAATATCCCAACTGTTCCATCCGAAGTCTAGGATGCACACTCTAAGCATGTCTTCCAAAGTTTGAATAATACGATCACTCTGACCATCGGTCTGAGGGTGATAAGCCGTACTCATGTCTAAACGAGTCCCCAATGTCAAACCTCGCCAATGCGGATACACGAGGCGTAACATCATGGATATCATCACAACACAATGGTGTCAACAATAGAGAATCACTACATGTATAACTAAAAATAAAAGACACAATGTGTCATGACAATACCGAAAACAAAGGAACAACATCTTGTACTAATGAAAAGGGGTCTCATCACTATACACAAGACCTCCATGGACTCACAAACCTATTAAAACCAATAACATTCAAGAATTCATGCAACAATTATGTAATGAAATCAAATGCGAACTTCCAATGCCAGCCTAATGGTCTCTCTAGCCACTTTTATTAACTTCAACACCTTCAAAAGCCACCTGAAGAATGATCCTTAAAACATCAAACGACAATTGTTTGGTGAGTAGGTCCATAGGGTTACGACATCCGATTCAAGATTAGAACTCAGTTACTGTTGCAATGAAAAAAAAACTGAGCGCATTTGGGACAGTTAAGCGAACAAGTACTACACGGCTAACATGCACTCGTCCAAAACAAACAACCTAGGACGGAACGTGTCACACGATCCAAGTCCTGAAGCATGTCTCACAGTCATGGGTAAAAACATTACCCGAAGCCACAAAGTCCTAGGTAAGAGTATTACCCTAAGTTCGGACAAGAATTCCTAGGTAAATAGGCATTCCGAAGTCACAAGTCCTAGTGTAATACCATTACCTGCAAAGTCACAAAATCTAAGGTAAAGAGCATTACCCGAAGATCACAAAGTCCTAAGGTAATGCATTATACCCGAAGTCACAAAAAGTCTAGGACTCAATAGCTCCTTAGCCCGAAAGATTCACAAAAATTAATGGGATGGAACGCACCCCGATCCACAGTCATAACATTTATGTCACATAACAGAATAATAGCACATAAAAGTCCACACGTCGTCACTAAACTACCACATAATACATAATACACTTTAAACAATTACAACAGTAAATTTTTTACCGATCAATTTCCATCCTAAAAGAAAAACAACAACAAAAATGGGACTACAGAGAACTCCTATACTATGCGTGCAGATCTACTCATGAGCAACATCGTTCGGCCAACAATCTTAACCACAACAATACACACATTTTTACTACGAGCTTAGCTAAAATGCCAACATAATCGTAACATCATATAATGGACATTCTACACGTTACATCTAAACTGTTTATAATCACCTTTAGACATTCCCAAATCATTATGCATACCCTGGAGGTTGGGGGTATCGGGGGGTGGGGTGGTGTAGGCGGGTTGGTATATAACCTTGACGCATTAACTCCACTTCTTATCAAGTTCTGGTTCAGAACTTGTGTAGTTACACTTTATAACACGAATAAAATACATAAAAGACACCTAATTAATTGGTTTCTTACATTCCTTAGGCTCTCCAGACAAGAGTTGTGAGTCTACTGTAATTTTTTAGAAATCAAATATTAATCGTGAAACTAATTTAGAAAATTCTAATTCACAGGTACCACTATTCAACTCTCTATCTCACTCAAAAGTTGACTCCAGTCTGTACTCATTAGCACACTAAGAAAAATGCTTATACAAACTCAATGAGAAACACTACATATAGCATCATGAACTTACTACATATAGAGTTATAAATGAAGATTTTTGCGAACCTTCATAAAACCTCGCAACTCAGAAATCTCTAGATCTCCGAATTTACATTTCGACCATATTGAATATTGTAAAATCAATTAGATCTTGACCTCGACACACCCACTCTAAACTAATTGGACATTATAAACTACGGCCAACTTCTATGAAATACTAGACTCCTATACGATACAATTATTAGCTCAAGACATCTTATAAAACATGCCGAGAACTGCTCCTCAAGTTATAACACACTTGACGGAACCCAAAGAATCTGCCTAGTCATATTAATTCAGAATTTACAATAATTAAACCTGGTTGTTAACCTAAGTGATTCTCTACCAAAACCCTAATTATTATTGCAAGTCTTATTTTTGTGAAGTGAGGCTAGTTAACTAATGAATGAATTAGATTATTCTCTAAACGCACGAATGGATCAACTGGTGATGTATCTTCTTGGTGAACTATGTTTGGATAAATAAGGTACTTCTTTAGATGGGTGTAATCACTGCATTACTTTTACCTTGTGTGTGGTTTAAATGTTGATATAGGTATATATACAATATAGTGACTTAGAGGTATGTCACTGAGTTGTTGAGGTGGGTGCACGCAGGAGGAGAGTCGCAGTCTAGAGTGATTGAGTTCTCTTGATTTAGCGTCTAGTTTAAGTATTGAGATAAGTGTCTCTCTATTATTAGCAAGGTCTATCTATCTGATGATGTGTAGGTACGAAAGGGTATTTCTGATGTTTATGTGAGTTACTGTATATTTGCAAGAGTGCAAGATAGACAGAGAGAATAGAATTATATTATTTTAGTCTATGATGTAAAGTGAGATTGTATCTTCTCTTATCTTGGGGAGGGTGTTTGAGAGGGTTACGTAGGGGTAGGAGACTTATCCGTTAGTGTGTAGTTTCTGGAATTTGGTGTACAGGTCAAATGTGATGGTTAGGGAGGGGAGGGCGCGGACAACTTACTAATCACACACATCACATAATGCGTTTGTTAGAGTCAAGCAGTCTCTCTCTCTCTGTTGTCTTGGGGTTGGTGTTTTGGTATTGACAAGTGTATTTATGTTGTTATGGAGATTCAAGTGCAGTGTGTGACTGGCATATTGGTGCGTATAGTTGTTTGTGTTGGTGGGGGACTGTGGGTTATATTGTAGCTGTAGTTAGTTTTGGCTATGTGGGACGGGGGTTTGTATTCAAGGGTGGAGGTTTCGAGGGTGGTGGGATTTTAACATTTGTTAGTTGGAGAGATGGATTATATACTGGATATGGTTGATGGTGTTTTGGTGGTTTGTGGGGATGGGGAGTTTGGGGGTGTGTTGTGGTTGCGAAATAGAGTGTGATTAAGGTGTGAGAGTGGGTGGTGTGAGGAGAGGTAGTGTAATATTGGTGTTATGTGTATAGTGCGTAGATTTATAGTGTATTGTGATTTTGTGTGGATGGAGGCGTAGATTAACAGTGTCTATGGATGTCTTTGGTGGAATTCAGGACATAACAGTGTATGTTAGTTAAGGTAGTGACGTTTGATTGAGATTCTTTGATTACATGTTTCATGTAGGCGATTTAATGTTGATAACTTAGTCTTTTGTAAGATCATATATATTGAATTTTTTGAAGCAGAAGGTACTCTTTGGCTGAATAGTGACGTGTATGAGACGTTTTGAGATGTGATGGTTGTGGTAATAGTCGGTAGGGTGGGCTGGTGGAGGAGTGGCGAAGTGTGAATATAGGTGGATTGACAAGAGATAGGAAGTAGTTTTATGTTAGTAGATTTTGACTAGGTATTTGTGATGCATCAGAGGATAACATAAAGTGTGTTTTAGTTACATATCAGATTCTATTGTTATAGTGCGAGTGTCACACGGAAGAGATGGCGACAGGAGAGGGCACAGTTGGTGGTGCACAGGCGGAGTCCGCATACTTAGGGAAATATCGTCATGAGATTTAACTACTAGGTTCAACATCATCATCAACAAACAATCGGGAATACTTAGCTTTCATATGGTCCTCACGTTCCCACGTGAACTTAGGGCCACGCTTTGAATCTCATCTAACTTTCACGATCGGAAACCCACTTCTTACAACTTCGCTTGCCCATATAAGGGTACAAATTGCAGCATAACAACTCTAAGCAAAAAATATAAAAAACTCAACTAACATGAACATCGCCGTCTTTGAGAAACTGCGTCAAAAACCTTAATTTGTGTAACTACGTCATTCCATAACCGACCACGCAACTCATCAAACAAGAACTGTACTTGGAACAATTTTATTGTTTACAAAGCTCAACGTTTTTGAAGAATCAGCTCGACTTCGAGTTTATTCAAAATATAACATTAACCAAACCACCTCAGAACATTCAAGGGTGCACTAAAGTCTGCCAGTAACCCTATGTGTCCAACTTTACTTAGTACTTCCAACGATAGCTTGCTCAACGAGCAATGTGGATACTTAATTTTTATGAAATCCTTATGACCTCGCTTCGAGTTCCAATGGACTTAACTATCGGAATGCTACTACGCTTTAAACTTTTAACCTCACGATCGATAATCTCAACAGGTTCTTCAGTAAAACAAAAAGTTTTGTCTACCTTAATTTCTTCTAAATGCACATGCAGATTTGCATCCGTCCAATACTACTTTAAATTTAAAACACATCAAATATACTACTAAATTATTGAGACAATATTAATTAATAGGCCAATACGGACCGGATCCTTAAATGAGCCACAAGATAGACCACAAACCTTGTGCTAAGCATTTGCTTATCTTTCCAAAATGGCACTAGCATCTTTCCAAATGACATTAGCAGAACAATTATCTCCAACCTCAATCTCTAGGCTTCGCCTATTGTCAAATCATAGCTCTTTGACGAGTCTCTTCTGCTTTGGCTCGTTCTCCCTTGGATCAAGACGTACCTATCATTTGTCTGCTGTAAGCCAATCTCGGGCCTAATCAAGACCTACTTTCTCCAAAGACAGCCTATAGCCGACGAGGTGCGTGCCTACATTTCTCTATCCAAACATACATGCAACACGTAGTCGGTCGATCAAATATCAGCGTGCGAGAATGTGGAGTACTATTATTATAGAGAAAAATCAGCTAACGGGAGGAGGTGGACGGGATCCTAAAATTGCCACTAAAGATCTATCATCGACATTCCTTTTAACATATCGCTAGTCAAAGTCGAATCGTTCGATCACTTTGTCCATCCGTTCTGAGATGATAAGCAGTACCCTTATCCAATCCTCGTCCTAAAAACACTCCTTTTGTAATGTTTTCCAGAAACGTGAGTAAAACTTCCATCCGATTCGAATAGATGTGTCAGCGGGAGACTCCTAGATCGAGCACTATCACATCGGATGTAGCATGGACTAATCGATGCTCTCAATAGCTCTGAGTGAGTCGGCGTTGCGCAAGGTCGCGTTAAAAGAGGAGGCTAGACATAGTCAGCCTGTCACTATGTACGCACGAAACTGAGGCTGCGTGGCCCACGGGGACTATAGAGAGTTAGGTATGGAGGAGCGATTGGGGAGTGGGAAGAATGCGATACATGAGTAGATGCATCTCTAGGTCCACGTTGTTAGCGCATGTCGGAACTGCAGAAGGCGGTGCGGGGTGTAGAGGCGGATAGGAATACGTATAACCGTAGTGTGCATATGTATCTGGACGCGCAACTTGATTTATTCATCAGTAGTACAAGCTTCCACTGCGATCGCTCATCTTGTCTAGAGCGGTCTTCGTGCCTCAGTATAGCAAGGCCACCAAAGAGCGAGATGTGCCTCGTACGGGAGGTCGATGCTACTGACTTTGATTCGGCTATCCGTGATAGCGAGGGTATGTCGCGTTCTCAGTCTAGACAGTGCTCTTGACTAGAAACTAGCGTTGAGACGTTCGGCTCGATGGCGGATAGTAAGAGAGTGGGATATCCTAGTTCCTCGTCAAGAGCTGATGGGAGGATAAGGAAGGAGACAGGCGTAGTGATAGAGGCGATTCTATTTCGCGTGCGCACTGGGCGCGATTAGCCTGTATAGTACGAGACATGGGTGCCAGGCCGTCACTATATCGAGGCGTTTGACTATATGCTTGGTTCTGGCTTGGAGCTACTCTAGTCGCGAAGGCTCTTTGGGCGAATGAGGTTGTTGAGTACGAGCTCGTTAGCTGGCCAGAGGGATGAGTGATAGACCTCGGTCATATACACCAGCTTCAAATCTGGTTAGGAGAGTCGCACTTAGACGGCGACGATGAGCGACAATATTTGGTGCATTTCACAAATTGCCTCTGTCTCATACGATACGAACACGACGCTTCACATGTATGCAGTTATCTCGATTAGGCTCCACTCCGATCGCTGAGTCTATAGTTTCGTCCTCTGAATCAGACTACAGGACGGCGTAACATTACATACGATAGATCTCAGAGCATGCGATTTTCAGTAGCGTCTGAAGCCGATATCCTGACTTATCATATGCTCTGGAGGACAGAGCCGATGGTGCGTGCGCCAAGCACTTGAGTGAGGAGGGTCGGTCTTGTCGGTTAGTTACATCTAAAAGCGCGTTCATCTGCAGAACAACACATCTTACCGCTCACACGTAGTTATATCGATATACTAGTCTCGAATAGAGTCCATGACACGAATTCGTATTAGTGACATAAAACTCACAAACAGAGAAGAGCGAGGAAAGGAATCTACAACACTAAGATCTGAATGTGACACAATGTAGGTGGGAGTTGTATTATGTATTGTTTATTGAGATAGTGAGATAAATGTGGATGTTTTTGGTTAGTGGGGTGGGAGGGTTTGGGTGTTTTTATTGTTAAGTGTTGGGAGTTGATTGGGTTTGGGGGTTGGGTTAGTGGGGGTGGGGAGTTTGGGGGGGGTGGATTGGGTTTAGAATTGTATTATGATTGGGAATTGATGGGTTGGTTATAGGGTGTTGTAGTGGGGTGGGGTTTATGTTTGGGGGGTGGATTGGTGGGGGGTGTGGGGGATCAGGGGCATATGGAAATAGATGTGTGTGGAGTCGAGAATGTGTCACGGTAATGATCCGTGAAGAACGGAAGGGTGGATAGAACGTATATGTTAGGGCGCGTGATAGAAAACGCACGAGAGGGGAATCAGACAAGCGTACCACACAAAATAAACAACATAACAAATTACAATACGTATCAAGATTGATAAATGAAAAATAGGATTTTTATACCAATAACGGACTTTACTCGAAAGAACCAACTAAATAATGTTTTTATAAAAATCAATTTATAATAATAAAGAAAGTCGTTTTAGTTATAAAAAATCATTATTTTAAAAAAAAAAATCATCTTAAATATAATCTTTATAAATTTCATTTTAATCATGGTTGTCATAAAATCCAGAGACAGTTATTTAACAGTGTATTGTATCTTACCCATATAAATTACTTTAAACATCCTTTTTATAATTATAAAATTTTATCAAAAACAAGCCATAAAAAAATATCATATCGGGGGTTGAGTCATTAAAATATTAATCCAAAAAAATAGTGTTTGTCCTTCAACCAATGTATCATATTTTTTCAAAATTTATTGAAACCAGTTCTAAAAAGCCGAATAAATGGGAGACATTTCGCACGAGAGGGGGGGGGGTGAGGGGGTGGTGTTGGGGGGGTGGGGGGGGGAAATAAAGTGTTGTAGTTCATACAAACAGTGTTCAGAAAATAGGTTAGATCCCCACCTACCTTCAAGATAAACTTTAAAAGGTCTTTCATAATTGCGAACCTGATATATAGGAGATTACATTACTCAAACGGATAACATCGTGATACCCAAAAGGGGAGTGAGTGTAGAGTGAGATGAACGAGGGGGGTGGGAGGAGTAGGACGTACAGTAGGGGGAGGGGGTGTGATGGGTGTGTTTTGGACGTCAGGGTGGCGGGAACACAGACGGTCATGAATCTGACGGCCGTAATGTTACTGGTACATCATAGACAATACTAGTCCACGTTCATACACACATCATAATAACACTATTGGTCGCGAGGTCGCGGGGGGGCGATGCGATTCTATTATCTATTCTTTGACAATGTGTCTGAGACATCGATACAAAAAATTAAAGTCCACCCCCACTCACCTCACATCTTTCTCTCTCCCCCCCCCCCCCCCCAACAAAAAAAACACACACGAATGCGACTACCCACGCGCTCGGCGCTCTCATCACGGCGACTCTCTACGACACACACACACATCCTACTACAAGCGAGCAACAACTGTCTCCTAGTCACCGCACGCCCGCCGCCACTACACGCGCCTTATCGCCCGCGGCTCGCGCTACACGGCCGTAGCCTACTACACACTGGTGCTGATTCTACGCAGCGTATCTACCCCCTACGCGGCGCGGCTGGCGCCAGCGGCGCCAGCGAGCTTCTCCTTCTTGTTGCGCTAGAAGGCGAGTATATTACAGATCTCTTGCTCTTAGGCTGGAGGCGTATACTTGTAGAAGAGCGGGGAGTGAGGCGTGGCTCATTCTATATAATATTGTTCGGGCTAAGAGGATCTTAGGAGGAGACTTGTGCGGACAAGTCTCACCTAAAAATTGCTTAAGGGGACCAGTTTTGTACCACAGTTAGCAGGGATGCCGCTGTCTCGGAGCAGAGATGGAGCGCGGCGAGGATGGAGGTGGCGGAGACATCGTTCTGGGCCTTAGTTGTTTGTCTAGTGAGTCATCTCGATAGTGTTAAGATTAGTTATGATATGTAAAGGAGCTAATTTATGAAACCTTATTGTACATAATACCAGCTCCAAAACGCCAGAAGTATTTTACATCCTATAACTATGAGTATCTTATTGATGGAGGATTTAAAACCGGTACAGTGGTATAATTGGGGAGCAAGAAGCGTTGTTGGAATACGGGAGAGCGCGAGCTGAATGAATACTTAGTTTAAGATCATAGATCACAAAGCATGAAGGAACAAGCCTACAACGTTGACAGAGACAAAGATCATAAGAGCTTAACGACAAAACAAATCTCATTGATCTCACGAAGGAGTGTCATAATGAACTCACTTCGGGGGAGATTGTTAGCCTCAAAATATTGAGTCGAACAATGGAAGTTCGTTCATTAATTATATTAGGTCTTGGTCATTAATTAATATACGTTATAATAGGCTAGACGGGTAAATGGGCTCTTAAATGTAAGCTAACCGGTCACGTGTATCGGGCGAAAGCACAAGTAATCCCGAGCCCGACTCGTGGAATTACTAAAGGCACGAAAACCTTTTAGTTTTGATACATATACACCTCCTCAAGAAAAGTGAGGGGGTTGGTCATTTGTAATTTTCATTTTGCAAGTAAACTTCCTCATTCTCTCTTACTTTCTCTTTCTACTTTCTCTCTCTACAATTCTTCTCATCATCCAATCTTATTTTCTTGTTCAAAATTATGAAGTGAAGTGATTATTTGGATTCCGACATCCGCTCTATCATTCTTCACAAAGTGGTGAGGGTACTTATTCTTGAACTGGTCCTCACATTCCCAAATGAATTCTGGTCCTCGTCGCGAATCCCAACAAACTTTAACGATAAGAATGCGGCTTTGCTTAAGTTGCTTTACTTCTCGATCAACAATCTCTACCGGCTCTTCGATAAAATGCAACTTATCATCAACTTTAATCTTACCCAGCGGGATAACAAAGTTCTCGTCCGCCAGACACTTCTTAAGGTTCAAAAAGTGAAACATATCGTGGATTCCTCGCAGTTCTTCAGGCAATTCTAACTTGTATGCCATAGGACCAACTCTTGCTACAATCTTGAATGGCCCGATGTAACGTGGACTCAATTTTCCATGTTTCCTAAAACGAATTACACCCTTCCATGACGATACTTTGAGCATAACCATATCTCCCACAACAAATTCCAACGGCTTTCGTCTAACATCCGCATAACTTTTCTGGCGACTTCGAGCAGCTAACAAACGGTTCTTGATTTAACCTATCTTTTCTGTCGTTTCCCAAATCAACTCCGGATCCATGAGTTGGCTATCTCCAACCTCACTCCAGCAAACAGTGTCACACCCCTAAATGGGGTCCTGTCCGATTTAGTGTCCGGGGGCGTGACGTCACTAAATATCTCAAGTACAAAGCATAAAGAATGACCTTTAAGGGTACGTTTAAAAAATAAACACCGTTGCATAAATTCAAAATATTAATAAGTTTTACATCGATCAAATTTAAAAGATAAAATCGTTAAAATGCAGAAACTTAAATAAGTTCAACAACGGTATTTGAAGACATAGATAAATTCTTGGTAAACTGATCCGGGCAAATAGACTTTACATAAGTCAAGAAACAACATCAATGCTAAGCACATGAGAAAAACATGCTTAAAACGTCAACATAAAGTTGGTGAATTCATAGGTTTAGTTCAAACGTAATTAATGTGGACCACAAGATTATCAAAACATATGCGACAGTTTTAGGAGATACAACTTCACATAAATAGGCATTTACGTTGCACTAAGCTCATGACACTGAAGCTAATACTGAAAGATAGCATGTACAGTGCTATAAAAGGCTTACCCTTTAGGTGTACCCGAACCATAGACCAACCTAACTATTCCGAACATGAAATATATATCCGTGTCATGGCAAACTTTGACTAGAAATACTTCTTACCCGGATATAGAAATTAGTACCCAATAATCTATTTATTCCCACCGCGCTCACTTAACATCAAATTTCCGGTTAAAGATGATTACAGTTCATGATAAATCAGGCAATAGTTGGTCCCTAACGCTACTTAGGCAACACGACACGTGATTTCTCACTATAGTACTTGTGTCTAGTTTTAAAAACAACATGTTTCTCACCTCAAGTAAAAACAATTATTCAAAACAATTAGGAGTGGGCTATGACTCACCTTGATGGTGAATCGAAGAAGAATCGTCAAGAATAAATCACACATAACGAACGACGTTCGTAAAGACAACCTATGAAATGAAGGTTTGTTAATAACAGTAGTAGTGCGATTTAGGATAATGCAATAAGCATTTACTAGTGTAACTTTGTTAATAATTCTAAAAATTAATATTGTGATCGTAAAGTAATATAAAATTTTTTCTACATAAAAACGAATAATATAATATGTATATTAATATTTCTACAATATACGTCTAAAGTAAAGTAATGTATATTATATGTATTTATAATAAAAAATTTGATTGTTTCAGTCACATTAAAAAATTCCGTAATCTAGTTTTATCATGTGCTTTTCTAATCTTTACTAAGTACAATAAATTATAAAAATTTCCTGCATGACCCTACCGGTGTATTACGGACCGTTTTTTCCAAAGTCGTAACATTAATAAAACCATTTTCAAATCACTTTCAATCCACTTTTCATAATTACAAACTATACATCATTAAAACTCTTTTATTATTTAATCAAAAGACCATTTGGACTGTAGGATCCCTTTGCTTAATGGATTTAACCTTTAGCTTGTAAAGGGTTTGTTGCCTTAGATAAATCCAAAGTAACAATGATGAAACAATGATTAACCATAATAGAATTCTTGGAGGAATTAATCAACAATTAAAGATGAACACAAACAAAACACTTATTATATTGAACTTGTAATACTGCCTAAGTTACAGTTACAAACTATGATTACTATTCGATAATCTCTATGAATCTTCTTTAGAACTATATCTAAAGACTAGCCTAGGGATCCTTTTATAGACTAAGGTAAACCTAATAGCTTTACAAAACGCGTAATAAAAGATAATGCAATATCTTTTCCTAAAGATATCTCATGCATAACAAACTCTAACTAATTGTCAGCGTAAGCAACTTAACTATTACACAAATAGTATTAACTATTTAATACTGCCATACTAACTAATATAAACCTTCCTAATAGTACCTAACTTTTTACACTAGCATAACTAAAGATAATACTAATAGAATTAATTCCTGTTATACAAAAATTCCCAAACAATCCTCTCTACCCTAAACTTGAACGTCACTTGTAAACTTCAACATTCTTCATGTTGTCTTCATTTTGGGTTTTTGAGAATGTATCCAACCATGTATTTAAGTCATAGTTTTCTCTTGAAGGATGGTCTATTTGATGTACTTTTAAAAACCAGATCATACCTTTTGTCTTATAGACTGTCTTCTCTTCACAGCTACACAACAACATCCAACTAAGTTGGCTTTATAGTTTTTGGCAAACTACCAGCCATCAACGGATTTGATATGTCTTTTTACCAAGAGGCCCACACCCGCCCTCATTTGCTATGGTATAAGTCAAAGCGTTCATGTAGTAACAAGTGATTGATAACCTATAGTTTTAGCAAACTATCACTATCAACGGATTTGAAATCTCTTATTAACCCAGTAGCCTTTGCATCTGGAGTAGCCTATCTATTAGTGCAATACATGGTGCATTAGATTACCATACATTATTTAGCAAACCTGTCAACCATTAACAGATTTGATAATCTTTACCCAAAAGGCCGTTTACTTTGGACTAGCCCACCTTAGCTCTATAAGCATGGTGAACAATAACCATTGTTGTGTGGGTGGTTTATCCAACACCCAAAACCCTTCTCACTTCCATAATAGTACCTACAGTTTCCAAAAACATGCCCACTGCTACTGATAACTTCATCACTTTCTAATCCCAGCTTGCTTCTCAATCATCTTCAAGAGTTTATAGCAAACTTCATTCATTTTTCCATCTAGAAGCTTCATTTCACTTCCCTTGAAAGTTTCTTTTGACAATGATACTTTCTATCTCTACATACATGTAGTGCATGCCTCCTAAGTAAACAATGTACTTCAACAACTTATCATCAATACCTCTATCTAACCATCTTTTTGTTGGAAGTGGTAGCTCCAAATAGCATCTTCCAATGAGAGGTGGATCAAACATATCCTGATATCAACTCCAAAGCACTCTGTCATACCATCTTCAGTCCTCTCAGTTCCATACTTCAGCATTACCAATCTGTACAAATTCTAAAGATCCTCTCTTGTAAGTATTTACACATAGCTCCAAACTCTGTAGACTGTATCACCGACCATTTTGCTCTTATATCAGATAACACTTCTTTGACCTTGCTAAAATATCTTCCAATTTGCCACACTATCAGATTTTGTAGTCAAAGGAGTAGGATTCATAGCTTCTACTGATTCCTCTTTATTAGTTTTTGAATCTTCTTGTGTACTTTTGTCAACATTTATACCTTTCCTAGCCTTTTGCTTCTTTCTTTTTCATGTTCTTTTTACTTGCTCTTCTTCCTTTACTTCAGCAAATTTTTCTCCTATAGCTGGAACATCTTTATCCTCAATCTTTTGTTTCTTTGAAGTTTTTGTCTGAAGCTCTTCTCCACATCTTTTCAATTTTGCCTTTGTAGCTTCAAGATTTATAGGAACAAAAGTATCAATCTGCTGAATTAACTTATCAAACTCTTCTTTAATCTCTTCAAACTTCAACTTCTTTAACTGAGAAAGCTTCCAAGTTCCTTGATTCTTAAGATAATTTGACATATAGATTCTTAACTGTGACTGAGTCATGAGTTTGTTTCTCTTTGCCTTAGCTCTTTCCTCTGCAAAGTGTTTCTTTCTTTGATTCACCATATCTACCATTCTTTTTGCAAAATCTTATTCAGGCAAATCTTGTCCCAACACATCTTTTGACAATTCTGCATTTGCTTCTAGCTTGGCTCTAATAGTATCTCAGTCTTCTTCAGTATAAAACTGAGCTTCAAATTGAACTTGAGATTTTATTTTCTTTTGTTGTTCTGTTAAAGCTTCCTCTTTTGCCATTCTTTTAGCTATCATTTTATCTAAATGAATCTGCTTTGCAACTTCTTCATCCAGTTGAGCTTGCAACTTTATAGCCTCTTCCAATCCAGCTTCCTCTTGTCTCATTTGTAATTTAGTTTTGTGAGTAGCCTGGATATCCTCCTCAACCATTGGAGCCTTTCCTTCCCTTTGACCCCTTTTACTAGTAGTACCAGAATCAACTTTAGTACTACCAGTACTAACCTCTTCAATACCAGTATTAATCTCTTCTCTGCCAGTATTAATCTCTTCTTCAGCATCCAATCAAGTATCAATGTTTTTAGCCATAGACCTTGCTTTTCTCCTGTATCTCTTGCCCTTATCAGTTGACTTTTCCTTGCTAACACTTTGAGAAGCAACCTTTGACAATGTTTTAGATGCCTCTAAGATTGTAGGACTCATTTCTTCTTCTTGAGCCTCCCCTGAAGCTTTTGTAGGAGTAACAAAATTTGTTGACTTCTCTTTCATGGATTCCCTTACCAAAGAAACTAGAGGATCATTGTAACATCCGAGAATTTTCGGAATTTTTAAAGGAGATATAAGTTATTCCTAGGTTGATTTATCAAAAACGAGCCGCTAAATCACGTTTTCATTATTCGGACTCTAAAGCAATTTGATGTAAAACGATATTTCGAACAACTTTTTAGTTTTGACCGAGATCCGAAAACAGTCAGAAGGTGACTGAAATGTCCTCGCAAAATTTTGAGCACAACGCGTGCCGACCCAAAATAATTAAATTTATATTTAATTATCATAATTTATTAAATAAAAATATTTAATAAATTAATTATATTGTTAATCGAAAACGTTTGTTAAAAACGCAATTATTGAAGTTAAAATTCATTTTACGGATAAAGTTTATCGGAAAAATATATAAATGAATAACAAACATTTTAAATAAATGTTATGAAACAATTATGAAATAAAATCGTGTAAATACTCATTTTTATTGGAAAAATGATTTGGAAAACAATGGCGCAAGTTTCGAGATTTGAATCATCCGTTAAGTCGCTCAAATGAGTCCCGAACCATTATTTTACAAAATAATGCCCAACATTTACACTTTTGGCCCCTGTGAAATATTTATACAATTAACCCTAAACTTATTAATACTTGTCATTAAATTTTAAAGTTTTAATATAAATAAAATTTTTATTACAACATTTCATTTCCAACTCAAAATTTACACACACACACTCTTTTATACATCTCTCCCTCCCCATGATTTCCGGCCGCCGGAAACCACCCTCGGCCACCTCCGGCCGCCGTCCTCCGGAAAACTTTTCCGGCGAAGTTTCCGGCCAACACCAAAAGAGTTCCGCCGGAAACCACCCTCACCCCTCCGACTGCCTCCCTACTCCACGCCGCGACCACCACCATCGTCGCACCACCACTGCCATCATCATCATCATAACACCACCTACATCACCGCAACCCGCAACCGTATTCTGTCACCCTCCCCACCACCACTTTCTTTCATCTCGTCACCCCGCTGCCAACCCCACCTCCATCACCTTACCAACACCATCACTATCACAACCACCAAAGGGTGTGTGTGATTTAATTATGAACCACCACGAAGGGTGTTTGTTTATGTGGTGAAAACCACCACGAGGGTGGTTTGGTTCGGGTAGCAGCTGCCGCCTCAGGGTCCGTTTGGTTTGATTTAAATAGCACCGAAGGGTGCGTTGGTTTGTGTTTCACCACACAAGGGTGCGTTCGGTTGATGGCAGCTCCGATTAGGGTGCGTCCCGTTCATGTAAGCAGCTAAGGGTGTTCATTTTGGTGGAAAACCACCATGATAAGAGTTCGTTGGTTGTGGGTTTAACAACAAAAAGGATGTGTTTGTTCGGTGGCAGGAAAGCCGCAAAAAAGGGGCGTTTGGTTCTCTGGTTTCACACGCAAGGGTGCGTTTGGTTGGGCAGAAATGTCATTAGGGTGCGTTTGGTTTTAAAACGCAGCGGGTGCGTTGGGTTGTTATACAAGATTATGTGCGTTTGGTTTAGTAGAAAAACAACTAGAGGTATTCGTTGGTTGATGTTGGCAGCCGAAAGGGGGCGGCAGCCGCAACCATAGGGTGTGTTTGGCAGGCTGCCACCGCTATAGGCTGCGTTCGGGTTGGTTTATGACCACGAGGGTGCGTAGTGGTTTGATAGTTGTCACTAGGGTGCGTTGGTTGAGGGTGTCGGGTCTGGTTTGGGTTCGCAGCCGGGGCCGAGGGGAAATGGGTTTGGGTTGTGATAAAGCACCACGGGTCCGTTTGGTTTGGACAGGAACGCCAGGGGGGCTGTTTGGTTTATGTCACGCGAGTAGGGTGCGTTTGGCTGTGACAGCCAACAAAGGGGCGTTTGGTTGTGGG
>BQNB010028195.1:0-52231 GCA_026074375.1 Tanacetum coccineum | reverse complement strand
GAATGGGTGAGTTGAGTCTGTAGGAGTGACATTTAAGGCCTTCCAAAGAAGATCAGCACTCAGAGTAAGCCAGTGCTCATCGAATTGAAAGCTATAAACCCCAGTCTTTGCATCATGAGTCAGAGTATTCCATAATAGCAGAATATAGATAGAAGGGACATTTGCTGATGTAGTGAATGCCCTAACATAGTTTGTGTTATGACGAATATCAACTGAAATGCGAAAGATAGGGTTCTTTTGTGACTTCTGTAGATCCAAGAGAAGGTTTCCCTTTCCAATCTGTAACCACTCCGAGCAATGAAGGATCTGTTCATCTCTTCCTTTTCACATCTCTTTCACATTCGATCATTTCATACACATTGAGAGACCAAGTTTAACCGTGTTGATCACATATTAGATTCACTATTCTCCCCTTCAAAAATTGCATATGTTATTGCCATTTTTGATCTAGTGAATTAGAATACCAGCTGATCTACGTTGATCCACTTAACGAGGAAGATGTCTGTTCATTAGTACTAGTGCGCGTGATCTTAATAGACTCAAACATTTCCTTGTAATGCTGCTTAAGCGCACTGCAGCGTACTCCTTCTTGTCTTTAAGGAACGGGCCTGAAGAGATGCAGCAGACGCCTTTGTGACATTGAGAAACGGAGGTTTTGAACTGATTGTTTGAACCGTCTTGTGACAACGAATAATGAGGCTTGAATGTGTGTTAAAACATCTTAAGACATTGAGGAGTGAGGCCTGAACTGATTTGAACAGACATCATTTGATGAAGAACGAGCTTGAAACTGTTTTTGGCCAACATCTTTTAGGCTCGGGTCCTTAACTGATGGTACAGGCGCATTAAATGAGGCATGGTCCGAACAAAATTGGCCAGAATCCATAAAACTATCTTTGAGATAATGATTCAAACCATACGTTTTCACACCGATTGGAGTTGGATTTCTCATTTTGCGTCAAAGTACTTTCACAAATGGGCTATTTTGTAGTTGGACCTTTATGTTGAAATTTGGACGAGACGGACCGCCAATAAAACATTCTCTGATGAGTGATTCGAGATTGAATTTCCTGATTTGATGTGAAGTACTAGTAGATTGTTCATCTTGATCAATGGTTGTTGATGAGGTGAACCAACTGGACTCAAAGCTCTTGAGCAAACTATAGCTACCAGAATCTGGGGAAACAGTTCGTGGTGGAAGATTATAGTACTCATTAAACAATGGTTACAACAGGATCTCATAGTCTTTCTTGGATGGTGGAACATATGGTGTTGGAGAAACTGAGTTTTGCATAAGTCCTGAACTGATGTATCCAGGAGTATCAAAGAAGGCGCGGGTCTTGAACTGATTTGCACAAGAGCCGTGTCTTGACCATTTCATGAACTGAACTGCTCTGCTGTAGTGCATGTTGGTGTGAAAGTTGTAATGAATGATTCTTGACAGGGAGGAGATACTGGTTTAGGAGATGTCGTGATCGATGACTGAAAGTATTCGTGTAAGGAACAGATGAAGAAACATGGTGGATAGGAACAGTGACCATGGATTCAACTTCGGTTTCCAAGTAGTTTTTCCTGTTCTCTTTGACGTATATATTTCTTCAGGATCAGGCTAGTTTCCTCATTATCATCTCAGTTCTGTTCCCACTCAAGAAACTTATTCGTCAGCAGCTTATGGCATTTTCATCCATATGATATTGAAAAAAAGACGTGCTCTTACGAAAGGCTTTAACAAGGAGAAAGCTGGACCATCTAAATTCAGCTTTGCAGAGCTTCTTCTTTCTTGGTTCGGCTGCTGTACCATTTGATTATGGAACCCTCAGATATATATCTGCCAAACACCCCTGGATATATCCGTTGTAGGTTCCCTATTCACACAAACATGATAGATATAGATGAGATCTAGAGGAGAGAAATTTAGAGTGAGATTGTTGAGAGAGAAACTAATAAAAACACACTTAGAGTGTGTTGTAAATTGACTAGTTGCTTTCCTCCTTCCTAAGTTGAAGAGTATTTATAGTTTCTTACAATACAAGGGTATTAGTACTCCGGTTCAATACGAAAAGTCATATGTGTACCTATTAAACTACGAGGCTATATTGAACAGTAAAAATACATGGGGTGACCGAGTCTTTTTTACTATCCAACATCCGTCTAGTTCCGGATATTATTTCTGGGTAGGGAGACGGATATTCCATCAAGGACCTGAATATATATCCGGTCAGAGACGGATATATCGTCGAGGACCCCGGGTTATATATCGATCAGCATCCTAGATATATATCCGGCTAGGAAACGGATATATCCGTCAAGGACCCGGATATATATCCGCCAGGAGACGGATATTGACCCCAAATATATATCCGACCAGCACCCCGGATTATATTCGTCAAAGACCCGGATATTGATCGGCCAGGACACGGTTATGTTCGTCAAGGTTATATCTTTCGAGGACCTCAGATATATATCCCGGTCAAGGAGACGGTTACTATATCGGCCTAGGTCTCGGATATTCTTTTGGGGCAAACATCTGAGCGAAGTAGTAAAGCGTGGCATCACCATTGCCGTTATTCATCGTCCTGACGTGATGAAAGCAATGACTAGGTTGTTGGTCAACGAATTTACAAGTCAAACATCGTTGTTTATGACAATGAGAAAAACAAACCGTAAAACCTTTTTGGAGATCAAGAGGCAGGAAAGGAAATGAAAATGGAACAAAAGAAGTTCAAATTAAAGAAACAAATGTGTAGGTTCCTAATTTCACACACTTATGATCTTAGAGAGAGAAAGTTAGAGAGAGAGAAATGGTTGGGAGAGAACTAGAGAAAAACACACTAAAGAGTGTGTGTCAAATGATTTTTCCAACACCCTCTCCATGTGTGGAGAGGGTTTAAATAGTTCTTACAAAAATGCCCCATAAAACGGGCTATGGTGTGGGCTTACAGTGGGTAAAGACCCGGCCCAACACCATAAATCATACGATTATTAATAAAACTACGAGCTATGCTAAACATGAAAATACATGGGGTGACCGAGTCTTTTTCTTAACCTAACAATCTCCCCCTAAGGGAGGTCACCCCAGAAAATACAATTTGAATTTTAGCATTCTATGTTGTTCTTCTGACTTTAGCTCGTATACTTTGATTCTTCATTTATTGACTTCATTGTACATCTTGTAGTGGTCCTTGAGCTTTGTTCCTTAGGGACTTGTGGTGTTCTTTGAGCTTTCTTTGAGATCATCAGCCACAGTAAATCTCTTAATATCCTTGTTGTGAAGTATTGCCTCCATGTGATGTTGTGACCTTCGGACCGGCATGCTCACACTTTTCTGGATCATGATTGCAGCATCGAGTAGCAGGAAGCTGTGTTGTAAGTCTTTCAGCCTTTCTTGATTTGTCTTTGATTAACGAATATGAAGTGTGTGCATGGGGTGTGAATTGAACATGTCTTTGTCAAGCAGCTGCTCCGTCGAAGTTTCTGCATGTATATGTTTAGTATTAACCACGAAAGTGTCTTTGTTCACTTTCGTTGAATAAGGTTGCAAGAACCACGGTTCCCCGTTTGTCAGTATAAATACTGCCTGTGATCAGGTAGAACTCCAAAGAATCTCCTTGACAGGGTTTCGCAGCTGCACTAGCCGTTCTCAAACCGGAGCGTCTCAAAGTAGACAAAGCACAGAAATGAGTGAACCAGTGATTAAAACCCATGATTAATGAGAAATGATTTTGAAAAATCGTCGCGTGTCACTTGGATAAGAGTTTTGTGCGAACATCGAGAGTTTTTGATAATATAAAGATCAATTTTCATCAGAAACACTTTTGTTTGAAAGTTATACACGTTTCGATGTGCTAGAAATTTCAGTTGTTGAACAAGGCGAAAGGTTTTCAAAAAAACTACTCGTCAATTCTCTTCCTGAAACAAGTTTTGATTCATTAAGGAATGCACCATCGTTCTTCCAGTTGTCACAAGCTTGATCCTCAGGAGGATTCTCACATGTCACCTACAAGAGCGTGTTTAATGTTGGCTCTTGAAGGATTTCCATCTTCATTGTGAGTACTTTGTATCACTCGGATGTTCTGGCAATACCACTAGGATAATGCGTAGGACTCTTTAAAAAATCTTTACTTGTTGTCACAGGGTGTGAGAAAACAAGCACTATATGGATTAATGTCCTATCGAGATTTTTGGATGTCTCATGGCTCTTAGACTCAATAGTGATTTTGTTTTTGGTAGTCGGAGGGATGGAGCGGGACTGCCTCTTTTCAATATCTTCTAGCTTGGAGTGAGAGAGACGATTAGAAACTGTATTGATCTCCGTGAGAAATGAAACACAAGAATCCTTTGAGGATCTTGAGTGGCTAGGGAGGGTTGGGCAGGTATCTCTGGTCCATGATACTTGTCTTCAATGCAGCAATCAACTTGTGATTCTAACTAGCATATGTGTGACCCGGTTTTTGCCTAATGTTTAAGGAGGGTGCTTTCTTTTCACCCTTTATTATATCATTCTTTTTTCATTCTTTAACCCCCTGCAGTGCTTACAAGACTTTCGATTACTAGTACCTTGTTGGGTTTATTCCAGTACTAGCTCTATCTCAGTCCGCACTATTCCCTTATTCTCACATAACTCTTTTGTATCTACCTAGGTCATCTACAATAACTGTGGTTGTCCTGGGTAGATCCATCCGGCTCTGGCGGGATCATTGGGAACATGTACCTTAACCATACCTCATTTATAACTCCAATGAAGAAATACTGGGGTCGGTCTTTTGGTACAGTTTCACCTTCGCCATAAAACCATTGAAAAATCAATCAAGGTACTTGTGATATAGATATCAAAGCCATTGTATCTTGATTGTTTTGATTATTTATGAAACTGCTCCCCCTCAACATGTGCGTCGATATTCGAAATTGTTTGGCACATGGAGGAGGTGAGAGTACATGCTTTTGGTCTTAATAGTTTCACACTTTTATCATGATTTATTATTTAAAATCACCATTCTTCCCCTGATTCAAAATTTCAAACCCTTTTGAGATTTAGGATATCAATTGATTTTAATTATGTTAGAAAATTTAGAGGGAAAATATGGTCTGATTAAATACAAGCCGATATTGGAACCTATAGATGCTCCCCCTCAATTAATGAGGGACTCTGTTAGTGTCAGTTATGATGAGTTTATAAATCTATTTGGAGTTTAACGAGAAACTCATGAAAAATTCATTAAACTGACACATAACACTGATTACCACACTACTTATTGATGTACAAGATTGTGTATGAGACAGGACCTGAAATATTCACACTTAAAGTGGCATAGTCAGTTTGTCCATGTTAGCATCTGTGTCGTCTCGATACTCTTCCAGATGGAAGTTGGTCTTGCTGTTACCCGAACCAGCATCCTTTATTGAGATGAAACACAAATATTCGAAGTACACAAATAATTCGAAACCATAACATCAAAGTCAATTAAGTCCCTGATGAGCGTATTTCTCCTTAAAATTAGTGTTTGATATAATTGAAAACCACCAAGGTTAGTAAAGTCTCGGAGTCATAAGTATTCCTCTAAATCGCCGAAATGATAATACCTAAGTCAACTAAGTCTCAGATGTAAACATTTCTTCCTTGCAGGATAATGACAATCTAAAGTATCATCTTACTTATTCAAACCTATGTGGACCTCTTTTGACAAATACATTCTACTCTTTGAAAGTAAGCTTAGAGATTAACTGATAGGGGAAATACTAATGGAACAAGAAAACATATCTTCAACTTCAAGGCTTCTAAAAAACTACATATTTATTTTCCAACAAAACAGAAGCATTTTAAAACTATGGGCGTGGCAATATTGATCGAGTGTAGTTTAAGCCTAAAGTCAATAGTCTTGTAATTATATTTAAGCCTCTTAAAGTTAAAACTTATGAAAAATAAAAGCCCTTGGGTTAAACTCCCCCTCAAAATTATTGGTCTGTAAGTTAAAATTTTCTTCCATATAATTACCGTGACATGTTGAAGTTTAAATCGAAAAACTTTCTCCCCTCGAACATAAAAAAGACCCCGTATTCTATTTAAAGATCTATTGTATTTATTCGTGTGGCGAGATTCTTGAAATCTGTTTGTAGTGTTCAAAAATTGATCCCCCCTGATTTGATTAGTACACTTTTCCAAATGATACCCAAACTTGATTTATGTAATCGGATAATTTTGAGAAAAAAATTCGTCCCCCCACTTTTCCCCCCTCCCCCCCACCCCCCCCCCCACCCCCTCTCCCCCCCCCCCCCCCCCCCCCGCACCGCCTCGGGGGGTCCCCGTTCCCCTTTCCACCCCCCCCCGGGTTATAAAAAAACTCTATTAACACTGGCAATCTAGAACCTTTCTTATGTACGCTTAACGAAGAAGTCCCTAATTGTCCATATGTTTCATTCTAATCCTAAAGGTGAAGCAAATAACATCTAAAGTCTAAATGAGTAAAACTTAATTAAACGTCCCTTTAATTCATGATTAGTTATTGTCAAACCTTTTCGTTTACTCCTTTTGATTATTGAAAAGATCGTTTTGAAATGATTTATTAGCAATTTTCCCCCTCAAAATAATGTTCCCGTTCTCTATTGAAAGAGATGTAAGACATGTTTGAGTGATAGAATATTCTTTTATAAAATCCTTTTTTTTTGATGAGAGACTTAGATGACTGATTATGTTTGAAAGTCAACCTTTTCCACCATGTTCTAAACAATAATTTTTGTTCTGTTGAAGAATATAGAAGAAAAATTATTTGGTAAAAAGAATGACTTCTCTTCCTTTATCAATAAATAATGCACTAAAGCGTACATCTAGATCGGTGCACGGTTATGACGTAATCTATGACGGAGACTTAATCACCCGTTGTTTGGAACAGCCGTCTTTTTGGCGACGTGCTTTCCTCATTTGAGTCCGGTTGGTCTGAAATACTGCAAACATTTTTGACATGTTTGAAAAACATTTGAAACTCTGTTCGAACTTTTTTACAGCAAAGTGTCATTATGATGACATTTCTAACGCCGTAAATATTATCGATGCCAGAGACATGTCATGGAAAAACCTATTTTTGGAATTTTTGATTTTATATTTTTTATTTTGTTTTTGAAAAGTTTTTTAAAAAAAATGATATCTTTTTTGTGTTCTTTTCTAAGTTTTAATATATTTACAAATGATAATGAGGAGTTACCTACCTTAACTCTTCAGTTTCGTCCGCCAGCTTTTTCATCGTTTCTAGAGACATGCTTTGCATTCCAACCTTTTTCATGAGAAATTCAAGTTTTTCTCTGTCCTTAGGGCTTTGGAGAAGTGTATCTGGCCACTGATAATTATGTTACCGACGAAGTAAAAGCTCAACCCTCCATTTCTTTTGTTCCTGATTTGCCTTGTTTCTTCATAGACCTCCCAGTTCATCTAATTTCACCTTATAAATCCACTTCAAGGTAAAAAAATCATCACTTGATCTGGACGAGGTACTAGCTTCCAAATCTCCAAATGTTCAAACTCATGAAGCTTTTCATGGCATCAATCCAACAGGATTTGGTTAATGCATCTTATAACTTTTGAATTCACGTAAAGAGAGGGGAAGCAGCATAGTAGCAGAGCAGGGCTTCGGTTTGTAGTTGGAGACTTGTAGATACCAGTCTGGAAGGATCACCAGTAATCTTGTCAAGCGGATGATCCTTGGTCTATTTTTCGATGTGCTCTTGTGGTTGATTTACTGAATGCATGTAGGTTGGGATAACAATTCGGGAGAGGATTCCTTCTGAAACTAGGTTCTGGAATTGAAGGACCAAAATTTCACAGATGGTTGAGCTTTTCTTGAATATTGAGTAGGAACAGATCTTCAAAATCATTTGGATGAAGATTTTTGAAATCCTTTTCCGAGATCTTGTACTCTTGGTAATCAGCTCGGCGTAGAATTATCTCTCTTAGGTAGTTGTATCCGTATTTTTCGAACACCTTGACACTGATCACACTGAGAATTCGCATCTGCGATCTGACTGCTTCACGATCAGAGGGCTCACTGTGTTTGTTGATGTAGAATTCCTTTCTCCTAAACCACCAGTGAGTGATGCCATAGACCGCACTGATGTCATATTCGCGTTCACTTTCAACCCACAAAGATGGAACTAATTCTTCAAGGCCAAAGTCTAGGTAACGAGCGGCTTTGAGCTTGGATATGGATAAGGCAATTTTTCGCTCTTTGTCACCTGTCAGAAGATAATCCAGATCCTTATTGAAGAAGAATTGTGGTTGAATAGTTACCTGACCTGGAGGTCCTCCTAAGGGCAGTGGTTCATATATATTTCGCAGAATTTGATGCCCCTCAGGATTACTCAAATCAACCTTATTTGTCAGCAGCTTATGGCATTCATCCATCTGATATTGAAGAAAGACGTTGTTCTTATGAAAGGCTTTAACAAGGTTGAAAGCTGGACCTTCTAAATCAGCTTTGCAGAGCTTCTTCTTTCCTGTTCGTCTGCAGAACCATTTGATGAATGACCCAATATCATACGTCTTCCTTTGAAGCTTGTTCTCCGCAGGAACTTTATACGTTGTGGCGTATGTATTTGCCCAGTTATTCTCTGGTTCCGGGAAATCATTCGGGGGAATGGTCCATTCTGGTTCAGGTGTAGCAGGTCTCTCGCCTTCTGGAATCGGCTTAAACCACGTAGTGGTCGACACCTTGGGAATGTGAGCATTATCGGTGTCCTCCAGATCTAAGACATGCCATTTATCCTGTATTGGAATGTCATCTGAGGATTGTTCAGAATGCTCTGATTCGGTATCAGATCTGGGCATCGAAGAGTTAACAACATCATCTCTTGTGTCAGTGATCTGCCATCCAGTTGAGGTAAGAGCTGGATGTTGTTTGGAAGCAGATGCATCAGACTCCCGTGGTTTCTTTGAACTTTGGTCATCATCTTTCGTAGGAGGCTGAGCTGACCCAGAAGCGGCAGATTCGGGTCTTCTTCTCTTTGCTGACCTACCCTGGTTTGATCCAGCTGAAGGGCCTTCATCATCATCATCGTCTTCTTCATCATCACTATCATGCTTTCTCTTGTGGTCTTTAACCTTGACTGCAACTTCCTTATCCATGGCATCTTCATCTGCTATTAAAGCTTCCATAAGAGCATGGTATAGATGGTAGTTGGCAGGATTTCTGTTTGCAGTCTTGTTCTTATTCATGTGTTTGAAGAGAGCACTCTTTAGATCAAATTCTTCAAGAGCCACCTTGTCTGTTGACCTGATGGAGTAAGTTGAATCTTGTTTCTCCTCACCTTGTTCCCTTTTGATTCTGATAATCTCCTTTGGACTCTTTTCAGATTCTTGATTCTTGATGGACTCTGGGCCAGGCAGCGCAGAGTATTTCTCGATTAAATCTGCAGTGTGTCGTTCAAGAATCTTAAGGAGAGCATCATCAAGTTTTGTTCCTAGATATTTATCAACAACCGTAGGAACTTGGGATTTGATTGAAGCCAAAACATCGGCAGAGTGATCAGTCTTCTTGACTTCAGACATCTCTTGCTCCAATCTTGCCACTCTTAGCTGAAGGGCGATGAATGGAGTGATTTCAGGGAGAGATGTGGTGATTGTTGTAGCTTCCGTGTTGATTGGTGGAGGAGTGACCAGTGACGACGGCTTAGTAGATGAGACATCTGTGAAGGGAGCAATCACTGGAGGAGTTGACGTTACTGTCTGATGACTTGGATCAGGTATGGTGGAATCAGACTCCTCTATAACTTTAGATTTCTCCTGATCATCTTCGGTTGGTTTGTCATAAAGAAATTGATCCCCAAAGTTATAAGTGTCATCGAGATTTTTCATGGAAGACATAGAACCAGAATGACTTTCTGGATTTTCTTCGATGACACGTTCGTCTGTTATGAGCTTCAGGTTTTCATGAACCTTTGGGTAGGCTGTCGCGAGGAATTCATCATCCATGTGCTCAGGGTTTGGTCCAGCAAGAGACACATGTAATTTTCCAGAGTTTGATCCAGTCTGGTCTTCTTGCATGGGCTCAGGGTCTGGTCCAGACACAATTCTTGCATGAGTAGCATGAACTTCTCTTGCAACAGCTTCTTCTTCAGCTTCAGTTAAGCTGATAGATTTACCTAATTCCAAAGCTAAGTCTGGTTTAGGGACGATGTTGTCATGCAGGAGTGATCTCTAAGGCCTTCCGAAAAAGATCAGCACTCAGAGTAAACCATTTTTCATCAAGTTTGAAAGCTATAAACCCCAGTCTTTGCATCATGAGTCAGAGTATTCCAGAACAGCTGAATGTAGATAGAAGGGAATTTGCTGATGCAGTGAATGCCCTAACGAAGTTTGTGTTCTTGAAATATCAACTGAAATGTGGAAGATAGGATTCTTCTGCAACTTCTGTAGATCTTAGAGAAGGTTTCCCTTTCCAATCTGTAACTGTTCTGAGCAATGAAGGATCTGTTCATCTCATCTTGTAGGTTCAGGTGCAGGAATATTCTCTTCTGCCATCGTATCTGTTAAAGAATATCAACAAAGATAGACAAACATAGCATATAATCAATGTTAGATAAAGATGTTCGCCTTGAGTTTGACATGCCCTTGATATTCAGATTAGCACGAAGATATTCCACATTAGAGTCACTGGACATTGGGTTAAGTCAACATTGGTCAACCTTGGTCGATGGTCTAGAGATTATCTGATAGGCTCAATGACAAGTTAACTAAGCCTGTATGAGAGTCAACAAGACAAATGGTCCTTTGGAATAGGCCTAAGAGGTTTATTGGGCTTATTGGGCCAAGACATGGACAATTAGCCTAAGACGCTGCCCAACAGATCACCAAACCGCCATGCAGTAGGTTAACATTCCGCCATCAAGAATATGCAACCGCTATCTAACATTAAGCAAGATCCAAGGCATTTTAGATTATCTTAATCTCCTAGCAGACAGATTTAACACCCTACAGACAGATTTAACACCTTACAGATTTAACACCCTACACTTTCACATTTGACCATTTTATACACATTCAAAGACCAAGATAAACCATTTTAATCACATTTAATTCACTATTCTCCCCTTCAAAAATTGCATATGCGATTGCCATTTTTGATCTAGTGAATTATAATACCAGCTAATGTACGTTGGTCCACTTAACTAACGAACAAGCATGGGAAAATATGAAGCTTGTTAATGAGAATGGTCAAAAACAAGAAGATTTCTCTTCTTTTGAAGATAAAGCGCACTGAAGCGTACACTCTCCTTTTCTTTGAAAAACTGGTTTCGTACAGAAGAATACGAAAGCCATCGACTTGAGCTAACAAACATTGAGTGTTTCGAAAGTAGCTCAAGACCGAAAAGATTTCTCTTTTCGTTATTAAGGATAAATGCACTAACACGTACATTTTCCTTTTATCTGAAGATGGGGTTGCAATCTAACATTTGATTACAAGCCATTACCATGAGCTCAAAACTTGGAATGTTTTGTTATATTAGCTCATGACCGAAAAGATTTCTCTTTTCGTTGTCAAGGATAAATGCACTGACACGTACACTTTCCTTTTCTCTAAAGGCGTACACCTTTCTTTACTTTAAGGAACAGGGCTTGAAGAGATGCCAGCAGACGCCATTTGACATTAAGGAACGAGGTTTGAACCATTTTGTTCAAACGTCATCAAGATGAAGAACGAGGCCTGAACTGATAACAGACATCATTAGACAATGAGGACCGAGGCTTGAACTGCTGTGATCAAGCATCATTAAGATGAAGAACGAGGCCTGAACAGTTTTGTCCAAACATCTTCTGAAGCATGTTCATCAGATTTGAATTCCTT
This sequence comes from Tanacetum coccineum, assembly GCA_026074375.1. Lineage (NCBI taxonomy): Eukaryota > Viridiplantae > Streptophyta > Magnoliopsida > Asterales > Asteraceae > Tanacetum > Tanacetum coccineum. The sequence continues at coordinate 40,403 of BQNB010028195.1, read as the reverse complement.
GAACTCCTGACGTATGAGATATCAGTCTTTTTGGTAACCAAACTCTGAGTCTTTCCTTTAAAGGATTGACAGATGTACCTGCACTTGAGTTAGAAGTACCTGCACTAAAATAAAGAGTTTGATTGCATTCATATGGGTTAGTGATATCATCATTTGAACCATTTGGAGGTTCACTGTCAACTTTGGTTGTGCTATCGGTGAACACACCTTTCAAGTAGGTATCCACCTCAGACTAACAGTCTTGAAAATTCTACAGTTGGATTCAACGCTAAGATAAGATCTAGGTGTGTGTGGTTTCTCTTTGCCACAGCGGAAAGGACTTATTGAGAGAAAACCTTTGTACTATACCATTGTGCACTACCAGGTTTATGAGTGTGGTTCTCCTTGGTTCAACGGGGATTGTTGTTTTGGTCTTGGTGGACTGAACTTTAGCCGAGAATCACCTATATTAGGGATTCTTTGTTTATTCAATCATCATGATTTGTTATTAAAGATATATTTATGACAATCGAACAAATAATATTTTGGAGTCCCTAGAAGAAACATGAATTCTAGAGTGATCTACTAGAGGCTCACCATATGACATTCCACACTACACTTTAGTTACAGGAGAACTCTATATATGTTTATAGTTTTGGTCTGTACAGCATTAGGAGTGCTGTGTGCTCTAGTTGAGGGCCATATCCTATGATAGGGAATTCCTGGTTTTGTCTTGTGTCATTTTCCTTGCTTCCTCTTGAAAAGTACGCATGAACCATATCATTTGAACCATACGTTTCTTTATGGACTTTTCCTAGTGTAGTTTAGTGCATTCACCTGATGAGGTTTTGCTTGCCAGCAGATTTTCTCTTAACTGTAGGCTATAATGGTGGAGTGACTGTTTTTGACAAATCCTTTTTCTCATTCAACTTGGGCAGGAGGCAAAACCGTGGTCTTGAAAATTCTAGTCGTTCAGACGGGTAACGCATTCGGTTGTCATAACAACTAAAATGTTGCTAGATGGTTTGTGGTAAAGGCGGGTTTCCCAAGATTGATGCTTTGGGGTTAACTTAGTATCTAATATATTCCTTTTAACTTTCTAAGTTCATTATTTAATGCCGCATTTGTTAAAATTTTCCTGAAATCTGACCTTTTTATAAAAAAATTTTCGTATAGACTTTTGATTAATTTGAGAAATTAAAGATTCACTGTTGTCTTTATTCTGAATGTGTGTCTTTTTAATTGAATCATAAAGTTCTTTGTAAGTCTGTTTCAAATGCTTATTTTCTTTATGTAGTTGCTCATTTGCTGCAAGTAATTTAGCCACACTATGTTCTATTCATGTTAATACGTTTCAATCACTATCGATATCATTTTTTAATTTTTGCTTTTTATTGTTTCCCTTCACACTTTTAATTGTCTTTCAAGTTGCAAATATAGTGTGGTTCTGGCAGTAGCTGAGCTTTCAAATCATTAATCATAATAATTTCACGAAATCAGGATATTCCTTGATTCTTAACATTGGTTTGTTACTTTGAAAACTTTCATTCCTTTTTTGAATTTGTATTTCAAGTGAAATACAATGTTTTTCTGTTGTTAAAAAATCGTTTTGAAGTTCATTCGTAAATTTCCTTATCAAACACACACATATTTTATCGTTTTGAGAAGCTCATTTTTATAGCAACGAATCCCTGGTCAATCTCTCCTCCCCTATGACACATATTTGTTGAAGTAGGAGTGGTATTGCTATCAATAGTTTCCAACAGATGTGTGTCATAACTGGGTTCAGATTGCTCAGTATGCTGTTGTTCATTAGCAAGGATATTATGTAGAGCAGTCAATTGTACCTCAGCAAATGGCTCATCGTCATTTACTGGTCCGATATCTGCATCCACAGCTTGTGTGGTATAACTCCCTCACTGTTTCTGTGTCAATAACCAACCCAGCATCAACTGCTTCACGCATATTGACATTTTCCTCTTGCCTTTGCATCTGAGTTTCAATCTCTGATTTGCTGAATGCATTGTTGTTTTCAGGCTCTATCAAACTGCTTTTTGATACAATCAAGCTGTCAGCCATTGCTTGAACTGGATTGATCTGAATCTCTTGAGACTGCATCTTGACACTTGACTTAATTTGATGCTCATGAAGTATTTCATCATGCACTGACTCCATTATCCTTTAGTGCATTTAGTTCATTTTCTTTCATGCGTAATACCACCATATGTATTTTACAAATCTATGAAATGACGCTTCAAGGGTATCCTGGTTCTCGAGTAACTCACGTCCTGTTACGAAATAGGTTAACGCGCTATGTCAGTGAGTATTCGAAGTCTTGTTGCCAACCTTGATTCAGAAGATCGTTGAATTTACCCCTCTTTGAGGCAAGAAATTCTTGAATGAAACTGTGTTTGATGTGCTTGGAAGACAAGTCTTTGCATTGTCCTTGAAGATATCTCTTTTAAGTTGTAGCCTCTAACTGAACCAGGATTATGAAACTTCTTCATTTTGAAAGGTTATGATGCTCTTCACCAAAGAATGAGCAGAAATGCTGTTTTAAATGTGTCAAACAGCATAAGACGAATTATGAGATGAGATCTTAAAGATGTGTCTTCGAGTTGTTCAAACATGTCATTTGCAGTTGGAGTGCCTTTGTTTTGCGGAGCCTTGGTCAGTTGAAGGGCTCTCTCTCTTTGATTTGAATTAGATAAGATTCCATTGAAATTCGATGAGTGGAAATAATGGTTATTAATTAGATATGTGATTGATGTTGTGGTTTTTAAAATGCAATTAACGTCTCACGGGATTTTACAAGTCTCTATTTGATTAAATCCGATTAAAAGTTAACGGGAATTTTACAAAATAATAGAAAACCGTGCAATGTTAAGGTTTGAAGTTAAGTAGGTTTGTTGTCTTGATTAATGCTGTTTAAGTCCTGTTTCGGTTGCACGGTTTGTTATTTGGCCATAAAATATTTGAATTTTGACCAAAACACAAAATTTACCCTATTACCAAAATTTAGATTTTGTGTAAAAATTAGCTAAAAAGCTATTGAAAAATTATTTTTTTCTTAATTTTTCCGGCCAAAAATAATTTGAATTTTTTAACAAAATTTTTACCCTATTACCAAAATTTAAATTTGGTGTAAAATGAGCTAAAAAGGGCTTTAAGGAAATAATTAAATTTTTCTTAACTTTTCCGCAAAAGTAATTTTTTTTTTTTTTTATTCCAAACCGCTCGCTTGTGTAAGCAAACCGCGTGTAATAGAATAACTCAAAACCGCTGCTTCTTTTGACAACTCGCTGCCCTAATAAAATATCAAAATCGCGTTTGGGTAACTTCCGCGTTTTAGCAAATCGCCGTTTTTAGCACTCGCCGTTTTAGAACAATCGCGTTTTAGCAACTCGCCGTTTTAGCAACTCGACCGTTTTTAGAAACTCAACGTTTTAGAAAACTCGCCGTTTTTAGGCAACTCGCCGTTTTTAGCACTCGCGGCTATATTTTATTATTCAAACCGCTGTTTCCTTTTTTGCTCAATGTATTAATATTCAACTGCCATTGACCTGTCAATCCGCCACAAAATACAAGGCAAAACCGCGCTCTGGCCTTATTAAAAAGCAAAACGCCGCAATTTAATTTGATTATTATAGCAAATTCGCCTTTGACTTTTGGCAACTCGCTTTGTCTTTTCCTAAAAACGGGATCTTTGTACCCTTTCCTGTCAAACCGCCATCTTTGAATATAGTATTATATTCAAACTCCTTGTAGAACATAAGGACGGAATTCAACAAAAATCAAACATTTGTTTCTTTATAAACCACGAAACAATGCTTTAATATGCAATACTAAGATTGTGTATACGATTATCCTTCCTATACATGTATGTCTTCGTGGATCATAAAAACGAAGCAACCTCTCGAAGTACACCCAACTTATATACCTTATATTTCGAACTTGGAGCTTGTATTAACACTCGAAATTGTCTTCAATCGAACCTTTTTGATGTGTAGAACAGAGGAGATCAAGATTAACAAACAAATATAAGCTCCAAAATCAAATATGAAACGTAGCCTTTTTGAGACATAATAAGCCTACGAATTTGAGCTTTAATGTACCACACGAATCAATCACGAATCCACTTTGGCTTTAGTGGGTACCAATTGTAGGTTCCCTATTCACAAAAAATGTATCAGATCTAATGAGATTAGTGAGAGGAATAGTTAGAGGAGGAAATAGTTGTGAGAGAAAAGGAAAACACACTTAGACGTGTGTGTAAAATGACTAGATGATTACCTCTTCCAAAGTTGGAAGAGAGAAGGATTTATTGTTCTTACAGTAACACCGGGTTTTAGTACCAGTGTTCATACGAATGTCATTTGTTTACCTATTAAATCTACGAGCTTAATGACAAAGTAAAATACAATTAGGGTGACCGAAGTCTTTTTTATATCCTTTCCAATATAAGATTAAGTTGCTAAACACTCGTCATAATTGCTAATTGTGTACAGTATAAACTTAACTTTTCGCTCCCATTATTCCTAAATTACTCTATAGGGATTTGTAATTATTTGGTGACAATTAATTTGTCCTTATTTTCATATAGGGGCTCGTTTTAGACCACAATTAGTTCGAAATCCTTTCCTAAAGAGACGAATATGGTGAGAATATAGGTCCACATTTAAGGTTCTAAATTCGCATGATTTAGGGGAGATCATCCTTTTAATTTCATCTCAACAACTCAACTACGAGTCCAGAGACGGAAGCTTTATTTAGATAACCCGAGTCGAAATTTGGCTTTATTCTTATTATTATTGCAACATTATTAAACCTCGGTCCTTTAGAAGGCTGCAACATCGTTTGTGAGCCGACAGATGAGCAAAACATATTTTGACCTCGGTTAAATTTCCTTGACCTTTTAAAAAGGCTGCAATATCGGTTGTGAGCGGCAATGGATGAAACAAACTTTTATCTAGTCTCGGATTGTTAAAATATGTGACCTTTTTTTGAAACTGCAACATAGGTTGTGAGACAGGCAAGATGCAGATAAAAACTTTTATCAGCCACTGTTTTATTATTATTATTACCCTCCACCCTTTTGTTAAAAACGACTGTTCACATCGGTAATGCGAGCCGCCATGATCCAGAAGTCTTATTTCGGATTCGGTTTATTAACATAACTTTTTTAATCATTATTAGCCAAATTTCTAGTCCTGCAGTCTTTTAAAATGCATCATCGGTATGCGAGCGACCATGGTCCCAGGAGTCTATTTCCCACAACACTGACGAAACCCTCGATGTTGTTGTACACTTACTTTCACCAGAGGAATCTTTCGAAGTGCATTTAAACTCAAAGGAATCAGCAAAATACCTAAAGCAACTTTGTTTAATTCAACAATTATATAGCGTTTAGTAAGCTGGTGGGAGCAAAAAGCCACAATTAACCTCTATGAGCTCTAAAGATCTCCAACTAATCCACGCTTAGCATCAAACTTATATTTAACTCTATCATATTTCGTCCTTTGCAAAATTTTAAAGTTAAGCAAACGCTAAGTCTCGAAAGCTAAGGGGAAAGCTAGAGTTTAAAACTCGATCAAGTCAAAAGCTACCAAGTTCTACGGGCCTACTTATTTATATATTTTAATATTTTCATCATTTTTTTTCATCATTTTTTTAATATATATATATCATAATAAAATAATAAAAAATTTTAAAATTTTGGTCAAAACGGGGTTGCGTGAGAACACATATAGGCACATGTATGATCACATTTCGATAGAAATCCCCCCCCCCCCACACTTAGAATCGAACATTGGCCTCAATGTTCAAAAATATCGGGTTTTACCCCCACACTTAGGAATGAAAAAGGCAAATGCAAAAAATTCCAAGTGTGAAAGGGGAAAACAATGATATATACATGATCGAGGATTGGGATTCCAATAAATAATGTAAAGATCGAAGACGAATGAAGTGGGAGGATTGAAAACAAGCACGGGTCTTCATGATCTTAAGGAATCCTGCAAGCAAAAACAATACCACAAACCATAGAAAGAAACACGCCCCCACACTTGGGCTATAAAATCACATACTATATTATTAATCAAGACAATAGAAAGAAGAAAAGACACGGGTTGCCTCCCGAGAAGCGCTTGTTTTTGTGCGAGTCTCTAGCTTGACTCTCCCCGAATTCCTTTGTCCTTGGGGCAGAAACAGAAGAATAAGGAAAAATCACATTGGATTTTTCATTATGACACCGGCTTATTAAGAGAAGAAAAATGAAAAGTGGAGATGTCAGGGTCAAAAATAGTATCCTCACTCCCGGAGGAGAGAAGAAAAGGAGAATCCACGAAATAAGTGAGATAAGGAAGAAATATTCGGATAACAAATGTGATAGGAAGATAATGGCGATCCTCAAAGGTTAAGTTCACAAATGTCAGAGAAAAACTCTTCTAATGAATCCCGTGGGTGGTTCGAAAACTGTTTCCTCGGTAATTCAAAAATCTCAATTGGAGCATCGTACAAAATCTTCTTCCATTCATTTTCTTTTGATTCCAAATCAAATAAATCATCATTCTCTTTGAGAGGCGGTTCATCGGTGAACCCCTCAAGAATGGAAACAACGCTTATAGATGGATCATGGTGAAGTAGAAGCTCAATGTGTCTCTCAGGGTGCGAGGCACTCATCTCATTAGAATCGGAAAGTGGTGTTGTTTTTGTGAATAGGAAAGTCGACTATAATGTTGGGAATCATAAGAATCCTCGCACTCGATGTCCTCTAACACCTCATCAAAAAGAGGATTTACGTCACTAGAGATGTATTCGTCATCGAATTCGAAAAGAGGGTTCGAGTAAATTTTAACATTTTCTTATGCGATGGTCCTCATTGGATAAGTGGAACTGTCATCATAGAAGTAAAATGTCATTTGTATCGAAAAGGAGGTTAGAGAAAAGTCTCGGATTTTTCATCAAAAATGGAGACGAGAAATCATAACTTGGAAGGTTAAACGCTCTCACTATACACTACCGGAATGTATCATCGGACCACGACTTCTCTTGGGATTGAATATAGGTTTCTAACATTGGACTTTATGAATTCGTCCGATTCCTTTTCAGGAATAGTGCTAAGTTCCTCATTCCCCATTATGAGAGAGTCCTCGGGCTTCATAATAGAAGACACGGGTGCGAGAGCAATAGACGGAGAAATTTTAGGCATATCTTTTAAAGGAATAGAATATTCCTCGTCATCATCGTCATCATCACAATTAAATTTGAAATTATCGGAAGGCTCAGCGAGTATGTAGTATATACATTAGGACGCCGCTTTCATGGAGATTACCAACTTTCACAAAATGATCGCACCATGTTGAAAATTTCATTATATGACTCTTCTAGTTTATCCCATCCATCGTGCACATCACTTATCCTTTGCTGATTAAGATCTTCTTGATGATTGATGGAATACTGCGGGGGTTTGTCAAACTGGAATATTTAGAATTGTGTTCAAGTGGTCTTGATTCAATCGGTTGACATTGAATAACCTTTCATTGAGGATCCCCCCATGTTTTCACACAGCAAAAAATATTGTTGAAAAAAACTCGTCAGTTGGAATTTTTGTGGATAATAATTATCACTTATGTTTTGATTGTAGCACGGTTCCAGCTCATAAGACAACGCGAGACTCGTTGTTGTAAATTAAGAAACGTTGTAAATGATCGTTTACACAAAAATCACAGAGTATGTTGGTGGCTGTGGAGGGCTGGTTGAAGAAGTACGGTGTTTCATTATAAGATATAAGGTTTTGGGTAATAGACAAATTCATTTCCCGGATCCTACAATTGATACAGCCCGGACAGTTTCCACATTATAAAGGACTCCACACACGAGCAACCAAAATGGTTATACGAAGACATGTCGAAGAATTAAACGGATAAGAGGATAAAGAAGAAAAGAATTAAATGAAATAAGAGGATAAAGGAGAATATTTTTGAAAATTTTTTATATTAATAAAAATAAAAAAAATAAATATTTTTTGTATTTTTAATATTTATAAAAGAAAAAATATTTTTGGATTTTTATATTTTTTATAAGAACGAAAATAAACTTTCGGAAGAAAGGATTTATCATGGCTCGGAATACGGAACAATTCCCGTAAAAATTGCCTACAGATATGACAATTTTAGTATATCCGTAATAATATATAGTTTATCCCCGTCAGATATTAAAGACAATTACTTTAGGAAAATATTAGTTTATCTTCGTCTTTTAGTGTCGTTTCCTCGGAGAGCGGTGATGTATTGAAAAATTCATGAGAATGTTTTTCTTTGGTGCTTGAATGACAAATATTTTGGTTTTGGTTTTAAACTATTTTTATACTAAAAATTAAACTAATATTAATTCTAAAATTATACTAAAATTGATATAAATGACAAATATGCTTGCTAAGTGACTCGAAATGTTCCTTAAGTGCGGGCTTAGGTTTAACGAAATATTATAATCCTTTTAAAAAACAAATGTTTGCAGAAATTAAATGACAAGTTAAATAAAATGCTTTTTAAAATAAATGAAAGTATTTAAATTGCATTAAAAGTAAAATGACGTAGTGTAAAATTGAATATTATTTTTTTATCATTAACCTTTTTAAAACCGCACTTAAATTCCAAATCACTAATCACTTAGCAAACACAAGTTAAACTACTCACTACGCATGGCAAATATCAAATAAGCAAACATTTTATAAAATAACAAATTAAATCTACATTAATTAATTGAAAAAGGATAGAAAATGGAACCAAATTGAAGAGCCGCAAATATACATCGATAACCACCCGATTTACAAAACTTAATAACAAATAAGTTTATCAACTTTTAAGCTCTACTTCACTAATTAGCAAATAAAGTGCCAAACTTTATCTACTAATTACTTTCATAAAAACTATAAAGATCAAAACTTTATCTATTTATCAACCTTAAAGACCCCTTAAGCTACAGCTTAGATATAGAAAGAGGGAATAAGAAATACAACATGCGTAATGTTTGGACAAAAATAAGCTAATAAGATGAAAAACCTTTTTTTAAAAAAAAAAGCTATTTTGAAAACTAAATTTTGTAAAAATAAAACTAGATTAAATCTATATAAAAAACTACTTTTGAAATAAAAACTAGAATAAGCTAAAAAAGTCATCATCCGCTTTTTCGAAGAAGAAAGAATGAAGAATATAAGCTTATAAATAAGCCACTTCTCAAATAAGCTACAAGTACCCTTCGAAATAAGCCCTAGCTTAATGTTTAGAACTTTATGACTAAATAAGCTAAATAATAAGCTCTCGAAGATAAAGGTGCTCAAGACTTAATGAATAAGTCGAGTAGGAGACTCATGACACCCTTTTTAGCATTCGAATCGAGCTTAATCAAACATATGCATTTTGAAAAGTAAGATAAAAAAAAGAAAAGAGAAATAGATGAAATAAGCAAAAGCTATTTTAGGAATTAATTTCTAAAGAAATCAAGTAATAAAAAGATGAAAACTTTAGATCTAAATCTACCCGAAAACTAAGGTGTTCAATTTTAAGTGAACTGGATCGGTATATTTCAGAATTTAGATCTAAGAAAAAAATAAAGCTAAGATTAAAATAGCAACAAACTTATGCTAGGACTAATGATAAAAGACAAGATCTATTATTTTTAGATCTAATCCACCCGAAACTAAGGTGTTCAATAAAGTAAACTCGGATCGGGTATGATTAACCAAAGAACTCAAAGAAATGAGAGTTGTTTTTTAACCAAATAGAAACCGAGGTTTCCAAATGTTCTACAGATAAGAAGTATTTTAAGATTGAGAAAAAGGAATTAAGCCTTGATAATGATCGTCTTTTAGAGCATATTCTTTGTCAAGATGTTACGAATGTTGTAATGTGATGTGTGTTTTTACAAGCTTTAAATTTATAATAACTAGAAATACCAATTTTGACTAAAAACACAACATTCGGGCAAGTATACCCTATTCGAGTGTAATATAGTATTAGGTAAGTCCAGGTCGTTCCACGGGATTTGTAGCAATTCACAGATTGTTTATCAAGTAACAAAGCTAATTGATTGTCACGGATCAAATAGCCTAAACGTGTGTATAAAGTAAGCAAGAAACAAGACATGATCCACATAACATAATAGATATAGATAGAGCAAGACTTTATATAAACAAAGCATACAAGTCATATATGATGGGTAATCATAATAACAAGCATATCTACCAATGATAAATATAGAAATCTTTCGGCCTATATTCTACTCTGCACTAGGTGATTAAGAATGGTTTATATCAAATATGCATATATATGAATTCCTCCCAACCCGGTCGGTCAACATAAGGAAGGGTCTTAAACATCATTCTACTTAGGTTGTTTATCAATTTACCACACCATTCTCACAAGCATGATATTGATTCATATGGCCAACATGATTCAAAATATATCAAGATAATTAATCCTTTCGGCCTATTTCAATTGCAAGATATATCAAGAGATAAACAATGATCCAAGTAAAGATAAGATCGAATTCATAAACATGTATATTCATAAATCATAGCAAAATCATCCAAATATTATTCATGTTTCACATATAAGAAGCAAAGTAACAATACCAATATTTTGACTACAACAACCACCAATCTCAAAACTAGTAGTTCCATGATCAACCAACAACCAAATGCTACTAAGATAACCCGGAAAATACCAAGTAACTTCTGGAAATCCGCAACATATCACCAAATGGAGTGTTTGGTAACAAGGTTAATGGTGATGATCTTAAGAGAATTTGGTGTGAATCCTCCAAGAATCAAAGTGATAAGTTTTAAGGTTATAGAAATAGATGGTATGGTATATGATCTAAATATGGTGTAGAACTTCTGGAAATATGTGTTTTAGTGGTGGTTTATGGTTGAGAGTGGTGGTGGCATGGCGGTTTAGAGGGGTGTTTGGATCATTGGGTCCAAAGATCCTCACCACTTCTTCCTCCTCTCCAAAGGCTATAGAAATTGTGTGTGTGTAGATAGGAGTTTGTGTGTGAGATGTGTGTGATATGAGAGGCATAAGGGGCTTTATATAGGCTTTTTCGGGGCCAAAATGCGCCCCACTTGCATAAAAGTGCGCACCACTTTGTGAGTTAATGCACTTAGCACTGAATTCCATTTAATTCTCTTAAATTTCAGTTCTGATGGAAAAGTGCGCCACACTTATTTCAAAGTGCGCCGCACTTTGGGTTGTTTCAGCAGATGGCCTTTTCTAAAGTTATAGATAATTGAATTCTCTTTCTGTGGCCGCTTGAATCAACTAAAACGAAGTTCGTATGACCGAGTTATGGCCAAAACAGTGAACATGTGTCGGGAAGCATTCAGCTTGAGTTATTTCTTCATTTAAGCTTCAAATCTTAGTGTTTTCTTTCGTTTTCCTTCACACGACCATGTTCAAGGAAACCTACAATAGCAAATATACTCTATTCTATACCAAAAGTTCTTATATTTAACCAATTTATATATATATATATAAGCATTGATAACGCGTATAGAAACATGTATAATTTGAGCGTTATCAAATCCCCTCACACTTAAAACTTTGCTTGCCCTCAAGCAAATCTAAGAAAAGAAATTTAAAAACAAGGTCCTAGGTGACAAGACAAGGAAAATTTTATTTTTTTTATATATATATTTTTAAATTTTGATATTTTTTTTATTTTAATTAAATTTTTTTTTATTGGTGTGAAATTTTCAAAAATATTTTTGATTTTTGTAACAAATAAGTGCAAAAGGCGCAAGCACCCCCCCCACAGTTAAGGGTTTGCTTGCCCTCAAGCAAAATAAGAAAAATAATAAGCTTTACAAACCAAACATAGAATTATGAAAAATATTTTTTGGATTTTTAATATGTGAAAACAGAGATGTTTGACAATACCCAATGATCTTCAAGCTGTAATAACATGACTAAGCATCTCACGAATAAGGAAAAGTATAATCACTCAAACACTCGTATGTGATGTAATAGAGGGTAAAAGGAAATCACACTCACTTGCTCAGACATGATTTATTGAGTTACCATAGGCTTGTACAAGAAACAAAACTGCACTGATTCTGGCAGTAAAGCAACAGGTTAATGATCAAAAGAGGACTTTTATATCCGGTTTGTAAACGTTTGGCAAAGGGTTATAAAAGTATGGATAAGGCATGATGGGAATTATATAATAGGAAATGGTTAATGTCGACATAGTCCAAGAAACATGTTGTTAGTTACGTCAATCCAAAAACCTGTAGGCATCGAACAACTCAACCTCTCATCAATTATATCCGGCAAACATTATCATATTGTACAATACGTTATCAATTGCCACTTCAACAATCCAGCTCTTACCTTTTTTTTCTTTTTCATAACTGACAATTCCCTCACACTTAGTATAAGTGTACACCACAAAAATACAAAATACAAAGCGTGCACTCTTCATCTTCGTTAGAATGGTACAACCCTCATAACAAAGCGCGGGCAAACTATGAGCAAAAATCAACCAATCATACCAAGCAACCAGCAACCAACCATAGGGACTTTTGACGAGGGGTAAGGCTAGGTGATAAACGTCAAACGCGTGTCGTAATAATATATAGTATATCCCGTCAGATAAGACAATTACTTTAGGAAAAATAATAGTCTATCTTCCGAGTGTCGTTTCCACGGCGAGAGATGAATTGAAATTCATGAGAATGTTTCGTTTGGTGCTTGAATGACAAATATTTTGGTTTTGGTTTTAAACTATTTTTATACTAAAAATTAAACTAATATTAATTCTAAGATTAAAAACTAAAATATTATACTAAAATTGATATAAATGACAAATATGCTTGCTAAGTGACGTGAAATGTTCCTTAAGTGCGGGCTTAGGTTTAACGAATTAAAATCCTTAGAAAACAAGTTATAAGAAATTAAATGACAAGTAAAGTAAAATGCCTTTTAAAATAAATGACAAGTATTTAAATTGCATTAAAAGTAAATGACGGTATGTAAATTGACTATTAATTTTTTTAACCTTTTTAAAACCGCACTTAAATTCCAAATCACTAATCACTTAGCAAACACAAGTTAAACTACTCACTACGCATGGCAAATATCAAATAAGCAAACATTTTATAAAATAACAAATTAAATCTACACTAATTAATTGAAAAAGGATAGAAAATGAAACCAAATTGAAGAGCCGCAAATAAACGATAACCACCCGATCTTACAAACTTAATAAACAAATAAGTTTATCACTTTTAAGTTCTACTTCACTATTCGCAAATTAAAAGTGTCAAAATTGTCTATAATTACTGTTCATTAAAAATATAATGATCAAAAATTTATCTATTATCAACCTTATATGACCACTTAAGCTCTGGGCCTTAGATGTAGAAAGATGAAATAAGAAATAAGACATGAAAAGTTAGGACAAAATAAACTAATAAGATGAAAAACTTTTTTGAGAAAAAAAATAAGCTATTTTGGAAAACTCTATTTTGTAAAAATAAAACTAGAATTAAATCTATATAAAAAAATACTTTTGAAATAAAAACTTAGATAAGCTAAAAAGCCATCAAGGCTTTTCGGAAAGAAGAAAGGATGAAAGAATATTAAAGCTTATAATTAAGCCACTTCTCAAAATAAGCTTCAAGTACCCTTTGAAATTTGACTGAAATAAGCCTGCTTAATATGTATAAGAAAAAACTAGTAAGTTTAGAAATCTTTAGACTACAATAAGTTAATATAGCTCTCGAAGGATAAGGTGCTCAAGACTAATGAATAAGTTGAGTAGGCGACTCATGACAACTTTTTAGCATACGAATGAGCTTATCTAAACAATAAGCACTTTTGAAAAAGTAAAGTTAAGAAAAGAGAAAAAGATGAGATAAGCAAAAGCTATTTTAGATTTATTCTAAAGGACAATAAGCTAATGAAAGATGGAAAACTTTAGATCTTAAATCTACACCGAAACAATGGTGTTCAATTAAGTGAATTAGATCGGGTAATTTAAAGATTTAGAATCTAAGAAAATTAAATAAAAAATAAAGGGGCTTAGAATTAAAAAGCGACAAACTTTTATGCTTAGGAAAATAAGCTAAAAGACAAGCATATATTATTTTTGATCTAATCCACCCGAAACTAAGGTGTTCTATCAAGTGAACTCGGATCGGGTATGATTAAAGATTTAGATCTATATATATAAAAAATAAGCTTGAATAAAAATAAGCAATCGAAAATAAGCTAAAATAAGCTCACTCGAAAAGCTCTAAATCAAAAATAATATAAAATAAGCTAGTCTAAATAAGTTATTAAAGAAGCTTATTAGAATATAAGCTTAAGAGATCGGATCCAAAAATAAGCTATAAGCATGAGCTTATTTAGAAATAAGCAAAAGAAAAGAAAAGAGTAGAAGAATAAGCATAAGAAATAAGCATAAAGATAAAAAGCATTAATAAAACCAACCTTAATAAAAAGCATCTTCATTCAAAAAAAAAATAAGCCACTACAATAAGTTGAGATTAAGCTAAAAAGCTTTTACAATGATAAGCTAAAATAAGCTACCACTATTCTACTCCTACACCTACTCTAAAACTATACTATGTGAAAAATAAGCTAAAAAAACCTAGCTCTAAAACTACTGGCTGCTGATGGATGCGTCTGTTTATATAGCATCCAAGTGGGAGGGGCAAATTCGTCCTTTCAGGCATCCAACCAATAATACTTCCAGATCTAGGGGCATTTTCGTCTTTTTGCCTTCTACCAACTGCCTCATTATTGCCCATGATTGGCACGGATTCACGCACTCTGACCTCGTACTGACACACTCTGACCTCGTACTGACACACGCCAGGTGCCACGTGTCACGCTCTGATTGGCCAGCCGCCACCTGGAACAGTACCTCATACCTCGTACTGCCACCTCGTACTGCCACGTTCTGCCACCTGCAATTCCTGCAACCTCGTACACCAATGATTAGTTTGCCACGTGTCACCACCTAAGTGGTGCCACGTGGCCTGCCAGCCGTCACCGGAGCAACCACCGGACCACCGGTCAACGGTGGTCAATGACGGCAGTCAACGGTGGCGGACGACGGTCAACGGTGGTGGACGACGGTCAACGGCGGTCAACCACCGTCGGACCACCGATCAACCACCTCCGGACCACCGGTCAACTGTCGTTGACCACCAGTCAACGGCAGGTCAACAGTTGGGTCAGGCCGGGTCTGGTTCGGGTCATGAGCCGGGTCGGGTACGAGTCCAGGTCTGGTCCGCCACGTGGCATGCCACGTGTCAGCTGACGTGGCGTGGAGGGGATAAACCCTCCTGCGATTCGAACCGGTGACCTCTTGGTATGTATTTTAAGGAACCACAAGAAACCACTTGCGCTAGGCAAGGGTTTCATTATATTATCATATTATAATTCTTTTAACACTTAAAAAGCTCTAGGTCAGATTTTAATAAAGAAAGGTTCAAAATGGCGAAAAAGGTTCAAAATAAAAAATTTCAAGTATGAAAGGCCGGTACCGTTGGACTCGTAATTTCGTGCTCCTTCCATTGGTGTGATCGAGGAATATTAACGACTTCGTTTCGACCTCGATAAACATGAAAACGTCGTCGAAAGTCACCCGAAAATTACCGTTTTTGCTTTGTTTTCTACCCTTTTTACCTGTAAGACATAAAAATACAATACAAACATATTTACAACATAATTATCCATATTTTTAGTGTTTTAGTCCGTTTATTAGCATTTTTTGGGGTACAAATGATGTGTGTTTTAGCACATATCATTATCATTGGTAGATATGCTTGTTATTTTGATTCCCCGTTATTCATGACTTGCATGATTTGTTTATATAAAGTTTGCAAAATCTATATCTTTTGTGCTTGGTATCTTGCTCACTTTATACACACGTTTAGGCTATTTGATCTGTGACAATCATTTAGCTTTGTTACTTGATAAACAATCTGTGAATTGCTAAAAATCCCATGGAACGACCTGGACTTACCTTACTATATTACACTCGAATAGGGTATACTTGCCTGAATGTTGTGTTTTTGGTTAAAATCAGTATTTCTAGTTATTATAAATTTAAAGCTTGTAGAAAACACACATCAGCTTGTATTAACCAAGCTTACTGATATGTGTGAAAACACATATCCGTTTTATATCAAAAATTGCCCTAAAAAGACAAAATTATGCTTAAAATGCTTGAATATTGCTTGTTTTGTCTTTGTGATTGTGTAGGTACGGATATTGCAAAAATCTCAAGAAAACGGTCAAAATCGAACAAACTCAACACTAGAGTGCTTTTTAGCCGCATCATAGTAATATCAGGCAAGCGAATTAATGAATAAAGACATGGATAGAATCATCATAATTCTTACAGAGAATGAAATGAATGATTAAATACAATAAGTATGCTAGTGGCCCATGCTCCTAAGGACCTTCAGATGAAAGCTTCAAACCTTAGGTTTTAGTTCACCCTAGAAACTGTGTATGAAGTGGTGGTAGTGAGTGATGCTGAATGAGCCGGAGGAGGGATCTATTTATAGGCTTTGAAAGGTTTACGGCATAATAATTATGGGATGTTACGCCGTAACCTTGCTATGTAAGCATCCAATCCTCTAGGCATAAAAGTATGTTACGACGTAACCTTGTCGCCTATGTTACGCCGTAACGCTGAGTCAGATACATCATCTCTTGTAAATTTGAATGCTACGACGTAATCTTGGAGACACTTTATGCTGTAAAGGGTGTGATGACTCATTTATTTGTTATAAGATGTTACGGCGTAATCCCTCCGGGGTGTTACGCCGTAAAGTGCCTTGGACTCTTCACTTTAGTGCATTTCTTGTCCAAATCCCTTGTTTTTTGCTAAAATACTCACTTGATCCTTGAAAACTGAATATTAACAATTAAGTAACGTTTTCATATATTAATATCATATTTTATAAGCATTTTTATAAGGAATTTGATAACTATTTGATGTTATCAAATATCCCCCCACTTGACTTCTACTTGCCCTCAAGTAGAACCGTTTAGAATAATTCATAAAAAGATTATTCCAGTTTGAGTTGAAGAAATGAATTTATAAGTTACTTATGCTAAAAAAACATCAGAGCCGAACACCTCACAAAAAGGGGATAAAATACACTCAACTCTCATTACTAAACTAAGTGTTCAATTTTGGGGTGATCACTTAATAGCACAGTCATAATATGTATTCTATCATAAGCTTGGAAAGTACGTAAGTCTCCACCAACTAGAATTAGGGTCTAAACAGTCTCTAAGGCAACATGGGTAATATTTGGTTTATTGGGTGATATAAAGGGTAAGGATAGACATGGGATACATTTAAAATGGTTGTTAAGATAAAAACACAAAACAAATAGTCTAAAGTAAACTAAGGTTGTCCTAACTAGCTATTGTCTATCTAAGGTCTAAAAGTCTAAGTTCAAAAGCCTGATCTTCAATAATGGGCTACTAGCTCCATTCTTTATACTTGTTGAAATGGCTTGGTGTAATAATAGGCTACTAGCTCCAATTTTTTTTATTTTTTTTATTTTGCACCATCTTTACATTTTTTAGCGCAAGGGTGGCTTTTTAGTTGCACTCTCTTTTTTTATTCATGATAAATATGCAAATGCTACAGGAGTTTATATCTTTAATTATTGCCCCTGCAACATCTGATATTATACGCACATCCCCTCACTTGAGATGAACAACGTCAAAAGCGGTGATACAAGGGGGTCTTTATAGATTATAACTGATTGGTCTTCCACGAATGCATAAAGTTTTCATTCCTATTCCCCTAAACCATGGACTTAAATAGCCAGAGATTTCAACACAAAGAAAATAAAGACTATAGGGTAGGCTAAGGTGAAATGGTGTAACGAAACATATAGGGTTTACACATGATTGGCTTGACAAGGTGATCTAGGGGTATCTTGCACTGGTAGTGAGCGCAATTAGGGTTTTATACAGGGAGGTCGACAAGTCAATGTGACAAGCCGATAAACACACACACATATAGGATTTTTGGGTGATTTCCTAAGATGTTACCTTTTTGAACAGTCTATTCCAACTAACCAATTAGGTCTTAACAAGATGTACATGCCAAGTTCTAAAGTTTACAATACTACCGGCACTCTCATGTATTTTGAGGATTTTATGTATAATAGATGAAAACAGAATATTAGGCTTAATCTTACCAAATTAGTTACATGATAATAATGTGCTCGGCAAAGATTTATTCTAGTTTAGTAAGAAAAACATGTCAAAATTTTAAAATTGGCACCATTTTTCAAAGAAAAACTAAGCGGGGGGGGGGTGGGAAAAAGGGGGGGGGGGGTGTGGGGGTGGTGGGGGGGGGGGGGGTGGGGGGGGGGAGGGGGGGGGGGGGGGGGGAAAGGGGGGGGGGGGGGGGGGGGGAGGGGGAAATCAAAGGCAAATATAGGTCAAGTGGTAATTCTACTGCCATCCCCCCACTTGTTTTGTACAATGTCCATATTGTACAATTAAGGAAATGAAATAACGAAATAAGAGTATAATTATAACAAAAGACTCCCCTGAGTGTTACTCTCTTCTCTGAGTGATAATTGCAAGAGTTGACTTCTTGCAAAGTGTCCATAGAACAACATTGTTTCCCCTGAAATCACTAGACAACAAAGAGCATTAAACGTTCATGGGTAAATATACACTACAATCTAACTTACTTTCGTAAGAATCACGGTTGCCCATGTAGTCAAACGCAAACAAGGCTTTTAAACCACTTGGTGTCCCAAGTGGACGAGTGAAGTCTCGTGAGGGTTTACAGGGAACACACCCACAAAGTTCATTTACTTATACATGGTTTTTGAAAAGGTTTCAAACTTATTTTTAGTTTTCAGAAAAGGTTTATGGCGTAACCATGGTATTGATTACGCCGTAAACATGTGGATTTAAAATTTTTATATTTTAACTAAAAAGGTTACGGCGTAACAAGTACATGACTTTACGCTGTAATAATATCTGTTACAGCGTAACCTAGGTGGTTACGCCAAGACAAAACCTTACTACCACATGAATACGAGTCGAGGAGACCTCGAATTCCTATTTCTTTGTAGCGAAAACCTGCAAAACAAAGTGAGAAACCAACAAAAACCAATTAATATGCAAAAGATAAAATACGGGTTGTCTCCCAAAAAGCACTTTTATTTATTACCGAGTCTTTAAGTTAGACTCAAGACGTGTACTACGTCTTTTCTTGGTTATTTCCTTCTTGGGCCATTTTTTTCATTAATCTGGCCCTCATTGCAGCAACATTATCCCTAGTTCTTAGTATCTTCTCAACTCCTAATAATATAACCTTCGTATAGGTCTCTCCTGGACCAGTAGTGTATCGAGTGACTTTAGCTTTCTCGATTAGAATCGGGGTTGGTTCCTCGTAGGTCATTCCCAAAAATCTGCACCTTCTCTTGTTATAAGCTTCGTCATCCAAGTCGATGAATCCATCATATGATATTGGTTTCAAATAATCTATTATCCCTTCCAAATCGTCTTCATCTTCACATGTATTATTAAACCAATCATTGTTTAATTTGTCATGAATAACCCCCAATATTATGTTTGCTTTATCTTATCCGCATTCCTCTGGGTCTTCCAAGTATTCTTCTAAATCATCATCTTCATCTCCGAATCTTTCTCTCCAGTAATCTTTGAGAATTCTCTCCCCGGTCATCTTGCAATACTTTCATATCTTGAATTCATCCGAAACATTAACTTAGGTTTTCCCATCTAACTCTTCTCTTTTATCATTATTGCTTTCCCAATAATGTTTTTCTATGTTAATTGGTAAATCTCCTCCATTACATATGTTGCTACTTGGATTACAAGATGCCCAATATTGACGCTCATTCTCCTTTTCTTGCAAAATTGCCCTACACCAATGTTCCCTTTTTTCTTGAGGTGCCGAGTATTTTTCATTTTCCACATTAGTTATCTTATATACTATTTCTTCGTATGATTCCTGTACGTCTATTTCATAAGAGAAAATACTTGGATCAATACAAAGTAACCGGTTAAACTCACAGGATTCAGAATCGTATATGAATAAATCGTAATCAATTTCCTTAAGGTTGTCATCCTCTACGAATGTTTCGCTTATTATCGAACGAACGAATTCAACATTTGTTGTAGTAAAACTACTTCTCATTTTCAATATCACTTTTTCACTTCCAGCTTCTAGAGAAATGGTTTTTCTGAATATATCAACTTGGGCGTGTGCGGTGGCTAGCAAGGGTCTTCCAAAAATGATGGGCATCTTAATGTCCTCAACCATATCAATGATAACAAAATCAACAGGGAAGATGAATTTGTCAATTTTTATTAGAAGATTTTCTACTATTCCCTTAGGTGCGCATTTGGTGTTATCAGCCATCTCTATTAACATGTTAATTGGTTTGAGTTTTCCTATGCCTAAATATTTATACATAGAAAAGGGCATGATGCTGATGCTAGCTCCTAAATCTGCTAAGTCATTTTTGAAATCTAACTTCCTAATGGAACAAGGGAAAATGAAACTTCTAGGATCTTGTTCTTTAGGGGGCAGATGATTTTGAAGAAGAGCGAAGCACCTGGGATTCATTCTTATTTCATTATCTTCTTCAGTCCTAGGTTTGTTTTCTACCAAGTACTTCATTTGCTTTGTGTAATTATCAGTTTGCCTAATTTCTTTTAACAAAGGACAATTTATTTTGATTTTATTTAAGCTCTCCATAGTTTGTTGCACCAATGCTTCCTCTGCGTGATACTCTAATCGTTTAGGGAACGGTATCGAGGGTTCATAAGGATCAACATAATAGTTTACATTCGGCTTCACTTTTTTAGGTTCTTCTCTTTTCTTCTTTGCTGCTACAGCTTCTGCCATTCCTGAATCGTCGGTTTCTTGTTCCTCGTTATAAAAAAATCACGAGTTAGCAGAAAAGTATTCGATTTCCTCAGGGGGAATAATAGAAGGGGGTGAATAATGGCAATCTATTTTCAGAATAGATTGTCTTGCATTCTTCAAACTTTTTGTTGTTAGCTCGCCCTTCAACTTCATTAGCTAATGTTTTTACCTTTCCCTCAAGACCTTGGATAATTTTGTCGTGAGTTTCTCGGCTGGCTTTTGTACTTTGGTAAAATTTCTTTAACCATTTGTCTTGCTCGGCTTGTCTCTTAGATGCTTCCTCTATGTATTTATTGATTATTTCAGTTAGGTTGGGTCTCTTTTCTCCTGATGAGGGCTGGTCATATCCTCCTTTATTAAATCTACCGTCATATCTGTTGTTTGGGAAAGGTCGACTGAATTCTCCATATTTAACTTCTTCCATTCCCTTAACTTCCTCGTTAAGAGGACAGTCTTTATCAAGGTGAGCTCCTTCGCAGGTTTGGCATCCTACTTGAATAGCGTGAACATTCTCTTTTAGTTTCTTCATGTCTCGACCTAGGTTTTCTAATTTGTTTACAATAGCAGCGATCCCTTCAGAATTACTACTACTTTCTATATTTCTGCTGGATGACCCATCATGCCACTTTTGGGAGTGGTCAGCCATAGTCTGAATCGCCGTTAATGCTTGGACAGGTGTCATGCCAGGAATTGGCCCTTGTGAGTCAAGCAATTGGCGGTTCATGGCCCCTAAACCGTTATAGAAGATGTTTACCTTCTGATGGTTATTGATGTCATGAGTGGGGCATTTATACAGAAGGTCATTATACCGTTCCCAAGCTTGGTATAATGTCTCGTCTCCTTCTTGCTTGAAGTTGCGGATTTCCTCAAGCTGTTTGGCAGTTCTTGATGGTGGACAGTACCTTTGGATAAAGGCCTTTTTAAGGAGATCCCAGGAATTGACGGTTCCTGGTGGAAGTCTGTCCACCCATTTTTTAGCAGCTCCAGTCAAGGTAATGGGGAAAACGCACAGCATGACAGCATCGTGTGATACGCCGGGTATGTTGAATAAGCTGACGACATCTAAAACTCGTTCCACATGTTCATGGGCATCGTCGTTCTTGTTTCTGGAAAAGGTATCCTCCCTCAATTCCCGCATGAATTGACTTTTTATTTCGAAATTCACATTGTCACCTATTTCTGGTTTAACCACGCCCGCAGACAAAAGAGACAAGAAATGCTTTTTAAGAAAAAACAAATGAAACATATGACTACCCACGTAAGTCAGACAGTGATGCGTATTTTGTTTTAAATAATATTTTGCCAAGTTATAAGTTTATAAAACTCATATACCGATACACGCACTAACGGGCAGAGAACCCGGTCGTATATAGTGCAGTAGCTTGTTAAATCTGAGGTTGTCCCAAGAGCTAAGGTTTAATAGTTCTAATTTAATTGTTGTCACGATTGAAAATGGTTTTAAGATTGATTTTAAGAATTACGGAAAAGTAAATGCAATAAAATAAATAGATAGAAGATATCAGGGAGAAAGGCGTGCTAACCTAACCATTTCGTTACCAATGCTATGATTACATTTTCATGTGCAATGTTCAGTTATAAGTTCCATTAGTGGTTCTAAAGTCGACAAACCCGAATTTTCATTTAAGGTTTGTCCTATGCTTACTCTGCGATCTCACGTTCTCTTACGATCACACGAGCAAGGCATCCAAACTTGCAGTGGTTAAACCCCAACTACCCTTAAGACCAATCTATAATCTAAATCGATTATTAACCCCCTCTGAAAGAGTTCTCATGCTTTATAAGTATTTAATATGACAAAGGCGGTAATCTGTTTAATTCCTACACTAGGGATAGATGTCAAGCTACCCTAGTACCCCACTAATCCCAGGTTCAACATGGTAAGTCTAATATCATGATTAATAAGATCTAAGCCACCCTCTATACTACCAAAACATGGGGATCAATGAAAGGCTATAAGGATATCTAACAGAACCATAATTAAATAGGAAATCATAATCACAACAACAGTAACTACATGGTTAGGCCAACACAAGGAGTGCTTAGCCGCTCATAGTAACAGCAATGCAAGAATTAATGAAGAAAGACATGGATTAAATCATCATAATTCTTACAGAGAATGAAATGAATGATTAAGTACAATAAGTATGCTAGTGGCTTCTCCCTTAGACCTTCATATGAAGTACTTCGAACCTTAGGGGTTTGGTTCACCCCTTAGAACTGTGTGTGAAGTGGTGGTGGTGAGTGATGCTCAATGAGCCGGAAGAGGGTTCTATTTATAGGCTTTGAAAGGTTTACGGCGTAATCCTTATGGGATGTTACGCCGTAAACTGCCTTGGACTCTTCACTTTAGTGCATTTCTAGTCCAAATCCCTTGTCTTTTGCTAAAATGCTCACGTGGTCCCTGAAAACTAATAATAAACAATTAAGTAACGTTTTCATACATTAATAGCATATTTGTAAGCATTTTTATAGGGAATTTGATATTAAAATGTATCAATTATTTGATGTTATCAGACAGCCACCGGAAAAAACACTCTCTCACCGGACAAATCAACTTTCTCTTTCTCCACTTTTTCACCCTCACTCCTTCTCACTTTTCAATCACATCAATGAAACCACTCTCACCGAAAAAACCAATTTTTTATATTAAAAAACTAAAACTTTTATTATTCATAAATTAAAAACGTTACTTAGATAATAAAAACATAAACGTATGAAATTAAAAACGTAAACATTCAGAAACTATAAATCGTATCCTCGTGGAAAACCATAACCATGTTTCCAATGTAATTTTAAGATAGTAGGCTGGCGGTTTAGAGGTATACACCGAAACGTTATGAAGTATCAAAACAGCTCTGACGGTGATATACTTTCCATAACCCCTCCCCCCCCCTCTAAAAAGACTTTATGATGAATTGTACCAAAAATTATACCCGAACTATCTTTTAGTGTTACGCTTAGCTCACCAAGTGCTTTTGACGTACAAGACTTGATTACTGTTACAACGTTTTCAAGTTTCCCATTCGTGCAAATGTTTTCATATCGCCAAAATAACCAATTGTGATACCCCCTTCAGCAGCTAGATACTGAACCGCGCTAAGCTATGGGTCACGCGTAAAATGATCATCCTCGCTCACATCCTTAATTATTTCCCTAACGTACTCCTGTGTCGGCATTTCACAGTCATAACCATCTTCCCTAATCTTTGTTGTTTTACGGAGCTTCGCCGCTTGAAGAATACCAGCAGGACCGGGTATTATCCTAACCGCATTTTCACCACCAAATGGATGAATGGGAGACGAAGGACGGTTCTTATATGGTTGTGATGAAGAACCGCCAACATTATGTTGTTTTGGAGCTACAAATGGTGAGTTGTGGTATCGTTTTGTGTTTCGGAGAGTGTTTTGTTGAGACATTTTGTTACACAGTACAAACTGTAATTTGTGTTTAAAATGAATGAAGGAAAGGGGTATTTATAGGGGGAAAGATATCCGTTGGGAAAAAGTATCTGTTGTGAAAAAGTATTCGTTGGGGTAGTTCCAATATGAATTCAAACAAACTAAAATTTCATTCATTTAAATAAAAATACAAATTACAATACAAAATTAGAAACACATTACAGAAACTAAAACACAATAGTCATATATGTTTTTTACATGCATCCAAACAAATTTAGTATTCATTTAATGTTCTATTTTTGCCGCATTTCTAAACAAAGCATTATGCATCTCAGAATCTTTATAAGATTCTTCATTCAAAAGAGTGTCAATCAAAGCATGTTTAACTTTCGGAATGCCATTGCATTCCTCATATGCTTTTCGCAGATCATCTTTAGCTATGATAGCATTTTTAAAATCAACGACTAAGTTCATAATCGCTAGCTGACGAACTTTATCCTTCTCAATTTGTTTCTGAACCATAGGTTTGATTTCATTGACGGTATGTGGAAGTGAACAAGCCATTATAATTTTTGGTAAAAGGTATATAAAAGGAGTTGTGTTTAAAAATGTTAAAGTTTAAAGGGTATCTATAGGTAAATAAAATGATAGTGGGTTTTTTTATTAAACATATATACGTTGCTTTTGCTAGGGGACCCACAATTGCACAATGCCCAAAATGTGTTTGGCTCACCTTCGTAAGCTTATTTTTGGTATGGTGGCGCGTGAAGTGGCTTGACCACTTTGGGCATCACGTGTGAGGTATGGGAAATGTGAGAGGCTCACTCTTGCGATGTGGCTAGCCTAACATTAGCACATTGTTAGAGTTAATTAATTATAAGTCTATTGATAACTTACTCATTAAGAATAAAGGTGGCAATTTGTAACCAAAATCATAAATATGGCTTTGATGTGTTAATTTGTAAAAATTTGAGCGCATTTAGCATCCTTTTTTTTAAATAGGCATGTTTGGTCATTTCAGAGTTAAATGAGCATTAAAGGACGCATCTTTTCTCATGGATGTAGAACTTGACATATGTTTTTTTAACTTATAAATATAACATGCTTAATTATTTAAATATAAATGAGATGTTAGATTTGGGGAATATTTTTTGTTGTTTTGGTCCTTTTTAAAGCGATTCGTATAACATGATCCCGTTTGACCCGCACCCGTTTAAGCCCGTGTCCGTATAAGCATGTACCCGCTCTACCCGACTGTTTTGCCACCTCTAACTAAGAATATAACCGTTGTTTTGATAAGCTTAGGGTATTTGGCGGCTTAAGGTATGTTTGTCAAAACGTGACAGTTAGCGGTGATAGCAATAGTGTAGTACGAGAGAATACAACGTCATTGCCAAATCTGATATAGAGAAGCAAGACCATTTAGTAGCAAAAGTAAAAAAAGCAGCAGGAACTAAGAGCATAAGTTGCAGTAAACAGCAGATTACTATCATCTCAGCGTCATATTAATTTTTTCTTACTTAACTTATAACCAACTAACTTATCAAAAAACACATTCAACAGTAATGTGCATCTAACTTATACTTTGGGACCCATCAATTTTTTTATCTTTTCCATTTTTTTAAACAACAATATTTTATTCATTTAAAATAAAAATACAAATTACAATAAAATAAAAAATTAGAAAATTAGAAAATAATACGAGGATTGGCATTATAAGAACTTTTAAGAATTTAAAGTGTTCGGGAATATGATCGGCATTATAAGAAGATATATTGATGCGAAGTGTTGCAAACGTAAAAGTTTTACAACCATCCTAGACAAAGTATATAATCGTTATAGTGTAGTATAGGCAAGACTCGGGGGGTTATCATCGTTCTCTAGGGAAATAGTTTGGGTAGGCTCGAATTGTATGTTACTAAGGTCTAAAGATTGAGAAAAGAGTATTTTTGTATTTTTATATTTTATTGAAAGCAAGTAAAATATCAGGTTTTGAAAAGGGGTTGATTAAACTATTTAATTAAACTACTCCTAATTTTATTCTAATTATGCAGAAAAGTAAATTGATGGAAAACTCGTATAGTTAAATAAACGTGTCACACCCTGAAAATTTCATGTCAATATTTTAAACTTTTCCGACAATTATTTTTGATTTTTATATGTTACGTTTGAATCCGGCAGTTTACCGGGAAGTTAACCCGCGTAAATCTGAAAAACGTCATCGGACGCGTTTCGACTTCGGATTTTGATTAGTTTAGATATTATATGAGTCATTTTATCTTTTCTAAGTGTTTCGTAGTTTACGATCACTCCCCGTATTTATTTTTACGTCTTAACGTTTACATTGCGTTTTTCGCGTTTTTGACCTAACGGAACCCCGAAAACTCGAAATCCTTTCGTGTAAACTTTAGTTATCGTCCATCTCTTGTTCTTAAGTCAAAAATTTCATTCACCCTCTTCTCTTGTTATATTTTGGACGCCTAAACCCAAACCAAATGCACCATAAGTCTTGAAATTAAATACAAGAGCATCTTTTGAAAATCCCATGCATGTGTGCATGAAAGTGACACATGAGAGGGTCCTTCTCATGCACATTTTCTCAAGTTAGACAAGATCATGTGACTCTTACACATTTTGACTTCATTTGATCTCATTTGACTAAGCTTAAACATCTAATATGAACCATGATCCAAAAATTTAAACCCTATGGTCCTTGTGGTTGGGGTTCGGCCGAGCAAAGGTGTACACACACCTTTGGTGTGTGTTGGTCACTAGTTACAATAAACCATGAAACCTTAGACCCCCTCTTGTCCTATAAATACTAAGCATTTCATACTTTAGGGTTTCATTCTTTCACATAGTCTCTAAAAATTTCTCTCTTCCCTTCCTTTTTCTCCCTAGCTCACGACAAACATACACCCCATCTAGGGTTTTTATATCTTTGATTTCTTGCATAATCCAAGCATTCTAGGTTCATTTCTAATAACATCTAAGGTGTTTTGAAGTATTGGTTATTTGATTTAAGGGTTTTCTTCAAGATCTAAGTTAGGGTTTCAAGATTTGTTGTTGGGTTTTATAGATCTATTATTTTGGGGTATAGATCTTGTGATTTCTCTACTTGTTCTTTATTCTTGTAAGTGTCTTGAATCTTTCTTTGTGGTTTACTTATGTTCTTCTTATATGTTCAAGATCATTTTTACACCCAATGTTGTGTTTTATTTTTTGAAAGATAAAAAACATGATTTTATAAATAAGAGGTTACCCTTTATTTTTAACTAGTTAATATTATGTTCTTGGTGAGATGAGAGTTGATGAGTGTTGCAAAAATAGAAATGAAAGGATTGGGTTAGATTTAGGTGTGGTTTTGTTGTGGATTAGTTGTGAATAGAGATTAGGCTAGATTAGGCACTATTGTGAAGTTTGGGTGGATTTTGGTTGCGTTTTTGACAAAAAGTGCTTGCTGTCCCGAATTTGTTTTGGGGTTTTGGTCGACCTAAAAATATTTTCATTAGGCGTAAAAGTAGTTTTTGGAGAGCTCGTTTCAAATAGATAGTTTTTCATATATTGCACATTAAAATTGGACAAATGAAACTTGAAATATTTTTCGGACCAAAACTGGTTGAATAGTGTGTAATGTGAATAGTTAAATGAGTTTTATTGACACTTTCGGACATTTTTGACATTTCTAAACACAAAGCGAAATAAACATTATAGTACACACATACCTATTGATTAGTATCATTTAAAGTCGTTCGTTAGCATATTTTGGGGAAAAGCGAATGAAGTTACTAAAAAATGTATGTTTGGTAAGAAATTGTAGCGGACAGACTTAGAAGTAAAATAATTATGGCTCGCTTAGGAGTTTTGAGAATATGGAAAACTTAATTAATTGGGGGACGGTATATTAACGTTTTGAAACTAAAAACTTTCCTAAAATAGAAACTTTCTAAAAATAGTAATTTTTGGTTAAACGCTGAAACTTAACGGAAAACTATATGATTTTATTTCGTCTTGATTTGATAATCAAACTAAAGCAAACACACATGGATGTCTTTTGGTGATGAACATATTGTGCAATTCTTGGCATATTTTCCGTGTTTCTGAGACGCGTTATTATTATAGGTAGCGACTAGATTTCTATATCATCTTTTACTTGTGTGATTATCATTTGCTCATTTTTGCTAAGGTTAGTTCATAGCCCCATGTTTTACTACTTTTACTTTACTATTTTGGGGTGAGAAACATTGCTTGTTTTTAAACTATGGACACGGTTACTTTACGTTTCCTTTTCCTGATTACGTGTTGCCTAAGTAGCGAAAGACCACTAATGGCCGAATTATCATGAACCATCAATTGCTTAACCGATCGTACTGGTTAAGTAAGCGCGAATGTTGTAAATAGATCTATTGGGACTATTTATCCCTATCCGGGTAAGTAGCGCTTACTAGTTTCGGAGGTCCGAACAAACGGATATATACCATGTTTGAATGTCAATAGGTGATCATGTTCAAATACCTTTAGGGCGAGGAATACTATTTGGCATATAAAATGCTTCCTTTTAAATTAAGCTTTGGTGTCATGAGCTTAGTGCAAACGTAAATGCTTTTTATGTGAAGTTGTATCTGTTATAACTATCACGTGCGTACTGTGAACTTGTGGTCCACTTTTAATATTATATTCAAACCTATGAATTCACTTAACTTTATGTTGACCGTTTTAGCATGTTTTTCTCAAGTGCTTAGCTATGGATGTCTTTGCTTGCTTGTTGGTGTTGCCTTGCATTGGACCGATTTTCAAGAATTATTATTATCTATGTTAACATCGTTGTCAAACTTTAAAACCTTTTATTCGCTTTCGCATATTATCTTTGGGCCTATGTAAAACTTTAACTATTTTAATTAATGCAACGATGTTGGATTTTCAAACGTACCCTTAGAGGTCGTTCTTTGTATCTTGTGTGATGTATATTATGACGTCACGCCCCCGGACATGTGTTTCCGTCCAGGCCCCGTTTAGGGGTGTGACAGATTGGTATCCAGAGCCAAGGTTATAGAGAACCAGGTAGTATATCTAGGTCTGGGCTATAACCAGTATGTGATCCTATGTGCTTTTACCAGCTTACATATATATCTTATAATAATAGCGTTTAATATATAAATAAGTACTGATTATATATATCATATTGCCATAATTACTTTATTCACCATTTTGCCATATCATATTTTTGCATCATGCTTATCTTCTTGACTTTGCTTGCACGTTGCATGGTTTCATATAAAGAGATTTATATAAACTTGTGCTTGTGCAGGTCATGGTTGCTCCTATTATTTCTATTTCGTCTGAGGAGAGCGTGGGCTCTCATGCCCCACGAGTGATTCTCTTTGGTGCTATTCCTGCTATTATCCCTGTTATCCCTGAGGTTCCTATTGTTCCAGTTGACCCTATAGTTACACCAGAGGTGGGGGCAGTTCCAGTCGTCTCACCTACCGAGGTACTTGATTTAGTGGATTATTCATCTTCTTTTTATTCTGATCCATCGGAGGATTCTTTACCTCCCGCACCAGATTTGCCATTGGTTTCACCCTTTTTGTGTTCTGATGACTCGGAGGCGGACGGTGAGTCCGAGCCTGCTAAGCAGAGACCCTTATCATCATCTCATGATACTCTTGCACCATTATCAGAGTTTCCCCTTGCACCTGTTGTTGTCCCACCCGGGATTCGTCGACGGCCAGTGATTCTTGTCCGACTCGGTGAGGCTATTCCCTTCGGTCGACTTTATCGCACCCACCTCAATGGGCCGCGTAAGTTGTTGACTGCGAGAAAGAGAGTTGGACCCATTCCTGCTTGTAGACTTGCATGGAGACGTGTATCTCATCATTCAATCGGATATCTTTCTTTACCAGACTCCTCTTATTCCTAGTTCACTTACAGATCATTTTTATTCGGACTTACAACTACAAGGACACCACCGATGCTGATTCATCTACATCACAGAGATTTGTTCATCGATCACTTGCTAGGACTCCACGACGTAGTGAAGCTTTTAGACGTTGGAGGTTTGCATCATTTTCTAACCCGTTCCTCGGAATAGACTACATCAGTGTCATCCTTTAGCTTCATTATTGTAAGAGGTCATTGGATTCATCTTCACCTTCTTCTAGGCCATCTCGCAAGAGATGTAGGTCCCCTACTGCTTCGGTTACCATCCACGTACTCTGATTTTAAGGTCAATTTGACCCTACTCATGCTGATATTTTACCATCCTCGCAAGAGGTTTAGAGTTTCATACTCACTACGAGGATTGCGGGGAGGATTATATGGAGGTGGATATTGCTTGATGCAGTGGCTGTTGCAAATGTGGTATTTGTGTGGAGAGTTGTTGCTCACCTTGAGGATGGTGTAGGTATGGGATTTAAGATTGCTGCTAGTGATGTTAGGGAGGATGATGAGGAGTGTGAGCCAGAGGCTAGTGCGTAGGCAGGTCACTTGAGAAGATGTGTAGATCATTGGCCTATTGGTGATTGTTATGAGTCTTCTTGAGGAGGTATTCCGATCTTGAGGATACTTTTATGTGTTAGTTAATCTCTATGTCAGAGGTTTAGTATGATAGGAGTTCTGTGTTTGAGACAATCAGAGACGTTTGGTAGGCTTGAGTCTTTTGTAGTGTTGTTTTTCTTGTTTGTGGTTTGTTTGTTGGTCGTTGTTTTTTTTTGTTTGTTTGTGCGGTACTGTTTCTTTTTGTTAATTTTTTAAGGTTTTTTTTCAGGAGTTTTGTTTTGTTTTTTTTGTTTTGTTTTCATTTTTTTTTTTTGAATTTTTTTTGTTTTTTTTTCATTTTTGAAAGTTGGGTTGAGGGTTGTTTTTTTTTATTGGGGTATATTTAAGTGGTATTTTTTTCATTTTGGTTTTTTTTTTTTATTCAGTTGGGTTTGGTTTCTGGTTTTTGGTTTTTCTTGGTTTTGGTTTTTTTTTCAGTGTTGTAGTCAATTGTGTAAGTTTTTTGGTGTTTGTTGGTTTTTAGTTATGGTGTTTTTGTGTGGGGGTTATGAGTGATGTTTGTTTTCAGGGTTGTTTTTTGGTTCTGTGTTTTAGTTAAGTGCTTTGTTCGTTTGTTTCTATGATGGGGGGGTTTTGGCTGGGGGGGGGGGGGGTGTAGATTGTGGTGGTGGGTAGTTGGGGTGAGGTGGGTCTGTGTGGTTTTGGGGGGGGGTGTGTGGGGGGGGGGGTGGGGGGGTGTCGGGGGGGGGGTGTGTGTGTTGTGTGGGGTTGCATTGTGTGGGGTGCGATGACTTAGGTGGGATTTGTTTTTTAGGACTCGGAGGCGGACGGTGAGTCCGAGCCTGCTAAGCAGAGACCCGTATCATCATCTCATGATACTCTTGCACCATTATCAGAGTTTCCCCTTGCACCTGTTGTTGTCCCACCCGGGATTCGTCGATGGCCAGCGATTCTTATCTGACTCGGTGAGGCTATTCCCTTCGGTCGACTTTATCGCACCCACCTCAATGGGCCGCGTAAGTTGTTAACTGCGAGAAAGAGAGTTGGACCCATTCCTGCTCGTAGACTTGCATGGAGACGTGTATCTCATCATTCATCGGATCGTCATTCTTCACCAGACTCATCTTCTTCTAGTTCACCTTCAGATCATTCTTTATCCGGACATACACCACCAGACACCACCGATGCTGATTCATCTACACCACAGAGATTTGTTCATCGATCACTTGCTAGGACTCCACGACGTAGTGAAGCTTTTAGACGTTGGAGGTTTGCACCATTTTCTACCCCTTACCCACCGACTACATCAGAGTCATCCTTAGCTTCATCTTCTAAGAGGTCATTGGATTCATCTTCACCTTCTTCTAGGCCATCTCGCAAGAGATGTAGGTCCCCTACTGCTTCGGTACCATCACTTACTCATGATTTGAGGTCAATAGCCCCTACTCCTGCTGATCTTTTACCACCTCGCAAGAGGTTTAGAGATTCATACTCACTAGAGGATAGCGGGGAGGAGTATATGGAGGTGGATATTGCTGATGCAGAGGCTGTTGCAAATGTAGGTATTAGTGAGGGAGTTGTAGCTCACCCTGAGGATGGTGTAGGTATGGGATTTGAGATTGCTGCTAGTGATGTTAGGGAGGATGATGAGGAGTTTGAGCCAGAGGCTAGTGCGGCAGACACGAGAAAGATCGTTGTAGATCCATTGGCTATTGGTGATAGTTCTGAGTCTTCTAGAGGAGGTATTCCTGATCTTGAGGATACTATTTATGATATAGTTCACTCCATGTCAGAGGTTCGTATTGATAGGATTACTGAGATTGAGACCACTCAGAGACAGTTGGAGGCTAGTCAGTTAGTGGCCAGTAGAGAGAGAGCTAGTTTGGTTGAGAGGATTGGGAGTTTAAGACTAGAGTACCTAAAGGTTCGAACCATGTTAAGTATAGAGAGAGATCAGATTGACACTATTCGTTGGCACATGGCACTTTCGCAGGAGGAGTTTCGTCAGGTTCGTAGGGATCGTGATGATACTCGGAGGAGACTTAGGAGGTTGGAGTCGTATGTTGAGAGACATTTGGGTTTTCGCCCTTAGACTAGTAGTACCATGATCATGTAGGACATTAGACTGATGGTTAGGTCTAGATGTTGGCAGTAGAAATAATCGTAAATCATGTACCTATTTTGGATTGGTTGTAACTGAATTATGCTTTTATTCGTGAAATGAAAAGCTTGTTTTGATTCTCTCGTGTATTCATCTATATTGTTATTTACTTATTCTGGCAAAACATGTTCTATTGTATTTTCCTATATAAACCCTATTTACCATTTATAATGGCTATATCTCGTATCGAATCTCATCGTGCGATATGTCTTGTGACATAGAACAATGACTATCACTCGCTCCGGTATGACCCCTGAAGCAATCGAAGAACTCATTAACCGACGTGTGGAAGAAGCGTTGGCTGCTCATGAGGCGACCCGTGCCGCCAATGCTCTCGAGGCTGAGAATCAAAGCCAGAATGGCAGTGACGGCGATAATGGAAATGGCGGTAATGGAGATGGTGAGAATGGAAATGGTGGAAATGGAAATCCAAACGAGAATGGTAGAGGTGATAGACCTGTTGCTAGAGAATGCACATATCAGGACTTCATGAAGTGTCAACCACTCAACTCATCGGAAACGGAAGAGTTGGGTCGGGGTTGATAAGGTGGTTTGAGAGATGGAAATAGTGTTAATGTCTGCAATTATCAGAGAAATACCAAGTCAGGTATGCAAGTTGCACACTGTTAAACAGTGCACTAACTTGG
Organism: Tanacetum coccineum; assembly: GCA_026074375.1. Lineage (NCBI taxonomy): Eukaryota > Viridiplantae > Streptophyta > Magnoliopsida > Asterales > Asteraceae > Tanacetum > Tanacetum coccineum. The sequence goes on along the minus strand of BQNB010028195.1, from coordinate 6,738 downwards.
TAAAACTCACATAAGAGGACTATTGGGACTGAGGCTGCATTTGCCATGTCATGAAGAGAGCTCATGAAGCTAATGACTGAAGTGTACTGCCCAAGAAAGATGGAATCTGAGCTGTGGAATCTGACCGTGAAGAACAATGATTTGGCTGCTTATACTCAGAGATTTCAAGAGTTGACTATGATGTACACCAAGATGGTCCCCAGGGAGGAGGATCGTGTTGAGAAATTAATTGGAGGACTCCCCAATAACATCCAAGGGAATGTAATTACTGCTGAACCTACAAGACTGCAAGATGCTGTTCGAATTGCTAACAACTTAATGGACCAAAAGTTAAAGGGATATGCTGTGAAAAATGCTGAGAACAAAAGGAGATTGGAGGTCAATCAGAGAGACAATCGTGGATAGCAGCCACCATTCAAAAGGCCAAATATAGGAGGTCAGAATGTGGCAAGAGCTTATACGACTGGCAACAATGAGAGAAAACCATATAATGGATCGTTGCCTCTCTGTAACAAGTGTAAACTTCATCATGAAGGGCCTTGCACTGTGAGATGTAGGAAGTGCAACAAGGTTGGGCATTTGACCCGGGATTGTAAGGTCACAAATCCCGCTACTTGCACTCAGAGAGGTCAAATAGTGAATCAGAGAGTTTTTACTTGTTTCGAGTGTGGAAGGCAAGGACACTACAGGAGTGATTGCCCAAACCTGAAAGATCAAAACCATGGAAATAAGGCTGGAAACAAGAATGGAGTTGGTGAAACAAGAGGAAAAGCATATGTGTTGGGTGGAGGAGAAGCTAACCCCGATTCCAATGTCGTCAAGGGTACATTTCTTCTCAATAACCATTATGCTTCTATGATATTTGATTCTGGTGCCGATAGAAGTTTCATGTCGACTACTTTTAGTACCTTGCTTTATATAACCCTCGATATTTTAGATGTTAGCTATGCGGTCGAATTAGCCGACGGGAGAATTTCTGAGACTAATACCATACTTAGAGGCTGTACGTTAGGGTTATTAGGCCACCCATTCAATATTGACCTAATGCCAGTAGAACTTGGTAGTTTTGACGTCAACATCGGCATGGATTGGTTAGCGAACCATCATGCGGTGATCGTTTATGATGAGAAGATCGTGCGAATTCCCTATGGAGATGAAGTTTTGATAGTTCAAGGTTATGGAGACGGCAAAGGAGAGAAGTCGAAGTTGAGCATTATATCGTGCACTAAAACTCAGAAGTATATTGAGAAAGGATGCCTAATTTTTCTGGCGCAAGTGACGAAGAAGGAAATCGAGGACAAGTCGGAGGAGAAGCGACTTGAGGACGTGCCGACTGTACGGGACTTTCCGGAGGTTTTTTCCAGAAGACTTGCCTGGGCTACCGCCTACGCGACAAGTTGAATTTCAAATCGACTTGGTCCCTGGTGCTGCACCCGTGGCACGCGCCCGTATAGATTAGCACCGTCGGAACTGCAAGAACTGTCTACTCAACTACAAGAACTTTTTGACAAGGGATTTATAAGACCGAGTTCCTCACCCTGGGGAGCCCTGGTCTTGTTTGTCAAAAAGGAAAGATGGATCTTTTCGGATGCGTATCGATTACCGCGAGCTGAACAAGCTGACTGTGAAGAACCGATATCCACTTCTGAGAATCGACGACCTGTTTGATCAGTTGCAAGGATTAAGAGTCTACTCTAAGATCGACCTGAGATCTGGTTATCACCAACTCAGAGTTCGAGAGGAATGCATTCTAAAGACAGCGTTTAGGACACGCTACGGTCACTATGAGTTTCAAGTGATGTCGTTTGGACTGACCAACGCACCGGCGGTATTCATGGATCTGATGAATCGGGTGTGCAAACCGTACTTAGATAAATTCATGATTTTTTTATTGATGACATCTTGATCTACTCCAAGAGTGAAGAAGAGCACGCAGAACACCTTAAGTTAATCCTGGAATTACTTAAGAAGGAGGAATTGTACGCCAAGTTTTCGAAGTGTGAATTTTGGCTGTCGAAGGTACAATTTCTTGGTCACGTGATTGATAGTGAAGGCATTCACGTAGACCCAGCTAAGATTGAGTCAATCAAGGATTGGGAATCGCCCAAGACTCCGACAGAGATTCGTCAATTTATAGGTCTTGCTGGCTATTACTGACGATTTATCAAAGGTTTCTCAAAAATTGCCAAACCTATAAGCTGACTCAAAAGAACGTGAAGTTTGATTGGAGTGAAAAAGCAGAAGCTGCATTTCAACTGTTGAAGCAGAAGTTGTGTAGTGCACCGATTTTGGCTTTACCCGAAGGTAGTTGATTAGGAGTAAATTCGACCCTTTTTATAAATATATAAATATAAATAAATATAAATATACTTACAAGGATCAAAATCCACAAAATCAATGAAACCGGAAGTAGTATATGATGTTCCCGGGTCGTAGTCCCAGCGAGGAGTGAATTGGAAAGTCGAAGGTCGGTTTGATATTTGATGTTTGAATGAAAAAGATTTGGATTTGGTTTTTCTAACTAAAATGCAAAAACGATTAAAGAAAACCTAAGAACGAAAGCTAGAATGATTTAAACCTAAAACTTAGACGGGAAAGTAAAAACGCGAGTAAAAAAAACTAAATTATCAAAAATTTAACCCTAAATGAATTTTTTAAAGTTAATAATCCTAAATTACTAAATTAAAAGAAATTTTAAAGAAAATCCTAAAACGAGAATGTTTAAAGTTGAAAAACGAAGAAAACGAGAACTGGGCCCGAGACCCGTGCTTTAAAAACTCAAAATGTGCAAAAATGACCCTACGAAAGTTTTCCTATTTTTCCTAAGTGAAGTATGATAAAATAAAATTTTCTAAAAAAGAAAAATATTTTTTTGATTTTTATTTAATTTATTATAATAAAAAAACAGTTTAAAAGAAAATAAATGATAAAAAATATCAAACGATTATGAAAAATTCTGAAAAATTCATGGAAAATGCATTAAACTATAAAGATTCTAAGAAAAATTCAAAACTGGAAATTCAGCTTATAAATAAGCTGTTATTAAGCTTAAAGTGGCTGGTGGCTTAATGGGCTTAAGTATTTAATAAAACAAACTCATACCGGATGAGCTATTGTAGCACAGCGGTATGAGTTTGTGAGTGTGGGTGGCTTTGAAAGGGGGAGGTCCAGGGTTTGAGCCTGGGCCTCTCTCTTTTTATAAAAACTTTTTTTTCTTTTTTTTAAAAACTTGTAAAACACCTAAAAATAAGCTAATTTAAAAAGGCAATATTTTTGAAACTTATGAATAAGCTGAAAAATAAGCAATTAACTTAACTAAGACTTTTTATGAAACTAACTAAAAAGCTGGGAAATAAGCACTTAAGAAGGACATATTCTACTTTTTGCACTAAGACTTAAAATAAGCTAGATGTTGGATAGTTTAAGGACAATTAAGCTAGTGTAAAACTAAACTAACCAAAAGCAGGATGTATACTACACCTAATTAGCAAGAACAAACAAAAATAAACCAATAAATTAAGCTAAATAAGCTATAGTGACAGAATCCTTTAGAAGGTTTTTATACTTTAAAGTTTTAAGTTAAAGGTGCATTAAACTCAAATAAGCTAAGACAAGGACTTAATAAGCTAAGTTTAACTTAAAACTACCCCTAAATAAGCAAATAACCACTGGAATAAATTAAGGGCAAAAGCAGATAGGCTAGAAAGAATAAAAAAAAGCAGGATTGAGGTTTTGAAGAACAAAGAGAACAATCCAAAAGGCCTTTTTAAGCACTCAAATAAGCCATCAAACTAATAAGCTCTAACCTAAGAACCTAAAACATATCAAGATCAACCTACAAACTACCAAGACTAGCAAATTCAGAAGTCAATTCAACCATAAACCTATCTAAATTTAAGCCTAAAAACTTGACCCACAGCTTGAAAACCAAACTGTTTTGACCCATTTGCATAAAATCAATGAAACAGTTTATAAAACTTTAAGACCAGACATTAGGCTTAAATTGTGACATATTGTTAACATGAAAAACACAACTTAGGATCTTAGATTACACAATCAAGCCTTGCACAGGTTTAGAACAAGAAAACTCACAGTTTGACTTATAAGAACCTTGAGACCTCAAATTTGATTTTTAACTTTTGAAGACTTAAAATAACTGAACATTAGACTTATTTAAAACTAGTTAAAGCTGACTGAAAAACCAAAAGCAAACTTTATCCCATTTTGACCCATTTTGGGTCTTAAACCAAACACCCCCTTAAGTGACTTTTGGAACATTTTGAAACTGTAAAAACTTTTTTAGATGAAAATTTGTTATTACTAGATAACAAATGAACTATATAAGCAATAAGAAGCAAGGTTTAACAGTATTGAAGCACACATACGAGTGAACACAAATAAATAATTTAAAAGGTAACTTATGCATAAAACTTAAAATTTCATTAAACATGTAAAAAGTTACAAGGCTTAAAGTAAGATGACAGGATTTAAAAGACATGGAACATAAAAAAATTCAAAAATAAAAACTTCTCTCGTTAAGCTACTATTTTCTTTTTCTTATATAAGCAGCCAAGGACTCTTTGTCTTCTTTTTCTTGTGTTTGTTGTGCTTCTTTGGTGAGGAGAAATGTCTAAAGAAATCTTGGCCTTCAATTCTTTCTTTGCGCCCAAGGGTAAAATCACAGCCCTCCATTCCTTGTTTTTTTTCTTCAACTAATGGACTTCAAGGGGATTGCCAACATGTATGAGAGGTGGGAAAGGGTGGGGTAGTGATGGTGGGGTTGAGTGTTTGGCTGTATGTTAAGGTTGTACTATGAAAAAGACAATGAATAGTGGGGGATTGGGTATGACGGGAAAATGGTTTAGGGTTTATGTTTAATTTAGTGCAGGGGACGGGTTTGGGTGATGGGCAAAAAGAACCCCTGAAGTTGTGTTTGTCTCTTACACGTATGGTCCTTGTGCTGTTGTAAATTTTTAGGACTTGGCAGCCTTGGTCCCTCAACCTTTAATTGTTTATTGCAGGTATGGTCCTTGTGGGCTAACAAAGTTACAAACTTAACAGCCATTAGGCTGTTTGTTAATAACATGCCTAATGGTGTTAGGCTTTTGGATTTAGGATTTAATTTGGGCCCAAATGGTTTATTAGTCATTTAAGTCTTCATGTAGGGTATAAATAGGCTGACCCGGCCCATTTAATGGGTACGGGTTGGCCCATTTTAGATTTATTCATTTTCGGGTTCGGTTTTTCATGCCCTTTCCAATGCCGTATTCTGGGGTTGACTTTGACTTTGTCTTGACTTCATTAAATGCACAAACGTTGTCGAGTCGATCCGGAAATTTCCGTTTTAGCTCCGTTTTCAATCCTTTTGAACCCTTGGCCTTAGTTTTTTGCGCTCTTTCCAAATTCGTGCTCAGTTTTGTCCGGTTTAGCTTCGTTTTTGTCCTTTAGTGAATATCCGGTACCTGCACAGTACAAACATAAAAACAAGCATATTTATGGCATTTTATGTGCGTTTTTGGTCGTTTAGGGTCGATTTTAAAGGTAAAAGGTATGTGTAATTAAACACATACTAGTAGTGAAAACTTCGTGGTTTACTGTGATGCTTCTTGTAAAGGATTAGGTGCAGTTTTGATGCAAAGGGAGAAGGTCATAGCCTACGCGTCACGCCAACTTAAGATTCATGAGAAGAATTACACTACACATGACTTAGAGCTTGGAGCTATAGTGTTTGCTCTCAAAATGTGGAGACATTATTTATACGGCACGAAGTGCGTTGTGTTCACTGATCATAAGAGTTTGCAACATATTCTAAATCAGAAAGAGTTGAACATGAGACAACGTAGATGGTTGGAGCTGTTGAGCGACTACGACTACGAGATTCGTTATCATCCGGGAAAAGCGAACATGGTGGCGGATGCCTTGAGCCGAAAGGAACGGAATAAGTCACTACCAGTTCGAGCTTTAGTTTTGACGATTGGTCTGAACCTCCCTGTGCAGATCTTAGAAGCTCAGGTTGAGGCGAGAAAGGAGGAGAATTATAGAACATAAGATCTGTGTGGTATGATTAAGAAGCTTGAGCCATGTGCTGATGGAACGTTATGCTTGAATAGGAGAAGTTGGATACCTTGTCGAGGTAACTTAAGAGAGTTGATTATGCACGAGTCGCATAAGTCAAAGTATTCGGTACATCCTGGATCAGACAAGATGTACCAAGATTTAAAGAAGCTGTATTGGTGGCCGAATATGAAGGATGAGATTGCCACCTACATCAGTTAATGTTTGACATGTACCAAAGTCAAGGTCGAATACCAAAAACCATCCGGTTTGTTGGTTCAACCCGTGATCCCAGTATGGAAGTGGGAGAACATTACTATGGATTTCGTAACTAAGTTACCAAAAACATCAACTGGTCAAGATACAATTTGGGTAATTGTTGACCGACTCACAAAATCTGCTCATTTCTTACCAATGAAGGAAACCGACTCAATGGAGAAGTTGATGAGACAATACTTGAAGGAAGTAGTCTCGAGGCATAGAGTGCCAGTTTCGATTATTTATGATCAAGACAGTAAGTTTACCTCTCATTTTTGGAAATCGTTGAATGAAGCCCTAGTGTGACACTCCGTAAAAATTCAGGTCTTACTTTTAACCAATTCGGTTTAACTATTTATCGTAACACTTTCAAATTACCATTTAATCTCAAAAGGAAGTTATCCTACAAGTTATACACAATATCAT